>JAPERH010000784.1:0-29494 GCA_030411535.1 Beauveria australis
GCAAATCATGGAGCTTCACCACACCAAGCACCACCAGGCCTACGTCACCAACCTCAACACGGCCCTCGCCTCGTACGCCGGCGCCGACATCACCGCCCAAATCGCCCTCCAGCAGGCCGTCCGCTTCAACGGCGGCGGCCACATCAACCACTCGCTCTTTTGGGAGAACCTCGCCCCCGCCAGCCAGCCCGAGACGGAGCTGTCCGCCGCCGTCGCGCCGCAGCTCCTCGCCGCCATCACCAAGACTTGGGGCTCCCCCGTCGAGTTCCAAAAGGCCTTTGCCGCCGCGCTGCTTGGCGTGCAGGGCAGCGGCTGGGGCTGGCTCGTCAAGGACAAGCACGGTCTGCGCATAATCACTACAAAGGATCAGGATCCGGTTGTTGGGCCCGAGATTCCAGTCTTTGGCATTGACATGTGGGAGCACGCCTACTACCTGCAGGTATGCATTCGCCAACGTTTTTACTTTTGCTTCACACATGTTTTTATTTTTTTATTTTTTTTATTTTTGTTTTTATTTTTATTTTTATTTTTTTTTAGAAAGAAAAGAGCTGACAGCATCGCAGTACCTCAACGGCAAGGCTGCCTATGTTGAAAACATTTGGAAAGTCATCAACTGGAAGACGGCTGAGCGTCGCTTCGTCGGCGAACGCGATGACGTCTTCAAGGCTCTCAAGGCGTCCATCTAGGATCGTTTTTTTTTTTTTTACTTTTTCAAAAACCTCCCTCGCCTCATTCAATTATTCATCAACTATTAAATACAAAATTGTCCATTATTCTTTTTCAGCTGAAAAAGAAATAAAAGAAATTTTCCTAATTTGTTTCACCGTTGCTGCTGCCGCCCCCCGGCCTTCGCCTAACTCGTATATTTTCCAGCCCGTTTTCCCCCTTGCAATTCACGCCGTTTCCTTCATGAAACATGTTCATTTCCGCATTTGGGGATGTACAGACCTGTCCAACGTTTGCTCGCAGGACGCCCACAGCTGAACCTGGCGTCGCACAAGCCGCGGAAGCCTGCATCTGATATTGGTTTCTTGTCGAGGATTGCGTCAAAGAGGGCAACGCCACTTTTTTTGCCAGGCAGTGCTTATTGAAGCAAAGTTTTTTTCCTTTTCTCAATAATTCATTTCTTTTTTCTTTCTTTTTTGAGTATCTCGGTGTAGGAAGCATTTACGTAGAGTAGCGCAAACACACAACTGATGGCTGCTTAGCGAGAGTGTCACAGGAGGCGAGAGACAATCCTGACCTCGACTTACACCATAATCATCCATATACATGTACCTGTATATTTATATATATATATATAACCCGGCCAACATGCGCATCTTCATTCTTCCCACCAGCAGTCTTCTTCTACACACTCGCTTAATCATTTAAACCACACTCGCTCGTTTCCACCATGAAGTTTACTCCTGCCCTTGCCATCCTCGGCTCCAGGTCCGTCACCTCTCCCGCCTCATCCATCCTCAACACCTTCTAACACTGCCCTTATAGCCTCGTAACCGTCCTCGCCACGTCCGTCACCGTCACCGTCACCGTCACCGAGACCGAGACCGTTGCCTCGTGCGGCGCCTCCTGCTTCACCACCCATTACCGCGGCTGCACCCTCACTTCCACCGCCACGTCCAGCAGCAGCGCCTCTCCCATCCATCAAAACTCTTCCTTCACCTACACAGCCACCCTCACCAGCAGCTCCGGTTCCAGCGTCCTCCCCACCGGCGGTCCCTCAACCTCTCTCTCACACTGCACATCGCCCTACGCCTGCGGCGGCGTCAAGCATCCCAACAGCACAACCTACCTGAGCATCCCTGAGGGCACCACCACCACCACCACCACCAGCCTGCGCAGCAGCAGCAGCATGTCCGCCATCACCACCACCACCGACACCACGTCGACTGCATGCACACACCGCACGCCCAAGGGACCTTCGTCTCGCACGGCCAGCTACCCCATCAGCAACTCGACATCTGCATACTACCCTACCGGCTCCGTAACTTCCGGCACCGGCACCGGCTCCCTCCCCTCCGGCACAGGGTACTATCCGACCATTGTTCCGCCTGCAAGCACGCTGTCGACAACGTCCGACGACAACTACCCGCCACTGCCGACTGATGCACCCAGAAACAGCACCTCCGTCTTGTCCAGCAGCTCTATTTCGTTTACCAGTCCCTTCTCATCCAGCAGCAAGACGAGGACCAGCGCGCCAACGTCCACCATTACACCGTCCCACACTTCAAGCGCAGACCCCATCGGCACGAGCTCTTCCTCTTCATCCACTACCTCCTTCTTCTCTTCTACATCTTCTTCTTCTTCCTCTTCTTCTTCCTCTTCTTCTTCCTCTTCTTCTTCCTCTTCTTCTTCCTCTTCTTCTTCCTCTTCCTCCACCTCCTTCTCTTCTTCCTCTTCCCCGAGCGAGTCCCTCCAGCCAACAACCATGAAGACGAGCAGCCGTAAACCAGTGTCTTCCACCAGCAGCCAGGACCCGACCTCTACACCGCCAACCTACCAAGACGGACCATCTCCGTATTAATCAACAAATCGACTCCTCTCCTTTTGTGTGCACTCGCGAAAAGAGTTGCTAGTCGTGTCAACATGTAGATTTTCTATAGTCTATCATCTAGCATGAATAAAGAGGTCTGGTCTTCTACCAACCGGCATTGTGTATAGTTCACAACGTCTACTCCTCACGCATATTTTCTGGTTTTCCTGTCCCTTTTCTTGTATATCCTTCTTCACTGTCATGATTGTTTAATGACCTTTGGAAAAGGACACAACAGCCCACTTGCCATGCCAGCCCCATTTACGAGCCCCCGTATCGCCACCACCATTCGGCGTAGCCTTGAGCTCCTCGTCCTTGCCGGCGGGTAGACCTACCACGACATCAGCCTTGACGGTACGCAGAGACATAATGTTGGCGCCCGACGCTGGGCCCATGGGACCGAGAGCCTCGGTGTACGGCGTGGTGGGATCCCACCAAGCCTGCCGCAGTTAGTAACATGAAATCATCTCCCTTCACTTTTCCTGTCTTGTACTTACATCACCAGTCAGCTTGCGGTAGTTGAGATCGCCCTTGAAGATGACGAGCTCGGCCTCCTTCAGGTCCTTGAGCAAGTCGGGTCTCTGATGCGGCAAGCGCCAGAAACTGCCCCCCGCAGTCCAGTAGCGATCCGGGCGCATAACAAGCTGCCCCTCGGCGTGCGCCTCCGTCCAGTGCTGAAACACAAACTCGAGATCCGCCACCTCCTTTTCCGACAGCTTGGCCGGCGTCTTGCCTTGCAGCTTGTCATCCTCCGAGGGCGTCTCAAAGAACGCGCGCGGGTCCTGAATCGCATTCAGCAGCCCCGAGAAATCCGCCGGCAGCACGTCCGACACAAACCAGGGGATCGACTTGGGCCGCAGCACAATCTGCGTAGCCAGGCCGGACGCGAGCAAGAAGCCAGCGAGGATGAGGTCGACCCAGAGCTCAAAGCCCGCATTGTCGAGGACAAAGTCGACGCGGCGCTCCGCCTTGCCCGCGGCGCGGGCCTGGCGCAGCGACTCGTACACCTGGGGGAGGTCGTTCGCGATAATGTTCTTCTCGGCCGCCTTGCGCGCCTCGCTGCCCTGCAGCTTCTGAATGTCCTCGTACGTCATGTTGGTCAGGAGGGACAGATCGGTGGCGTTGCCCCAGAGGCACACCTCAAACATTTCGGTAAAGAGCGTCTTTTCGGCATCGAGGTTGTGCGTAACGGCCTTGTCTTTTTGGAGCTCCGTGACAAATTCCTTGTAGCGGGCGGCGAGCTCGAGGACGGCGTTGCGCGAGGTGCGAAACGTGTCCATCTTTTGGCGGTAAAAGAGATCGTACTCTTTCCAGTGCTTGGTGGTGGAAAAAAAGGTGCTGATGCGTCTGGGGGGCATGTCAGTCATTCCATCCTATTATGAGAGTTTGGCAAAAGTAAACAGGACCAAACGCACCGATACATGTAGCACTCGGAAAACAGCCAGGGGACGTCGTGCCAGGTCGGAGGATTGCCGAGGGCGGCCACCTCTTTATTGTACTCGGCGACCTCGTCGGTAAAACCATCGTCAACGATTGGGGTCAGGGGCCGGTTGTGCTCGACCTCGTACTTGAGAGCGCCGAGCTGCTCGACAATCTTTTTGCCCTCGGCCTGCTTCTCGTTATCGTCGGTCTGGGAGATGGTCTTGTAAATGTCATTGACGGTACCAGTCTAGCAGTAAGGCTGTGTCAGCATCGCCACTCTATTTTCTTCGGTGACGGACTGCGGAAAACGTACCAAAATGACGGGCCACCTCTTGCGGACAGACTCGCTCGCAAAGGAGAGAGGGTCGCTGGTGACGGATTTGGCTGAAAGCGAGTTTAGCTAGGGGTTTGCGTGTCCATGAAATGCCGAGTCACATACGGGTTTTGGTGTCAAACTCCATGATGATTGGGGGTATATTGGGGGTAAAGTGTATATAGAAGGAAAAGCAGAGAGTATATGGAAGAAAGAAGACGGATATGCGCGTTTAAAAGAAGACCCAAAGACGAGATTTTTGTTTGAGCATGGAGGGGCAATTGGCTGAGATGCGTTTGGACCAGGTACAGCCGAATTGCGTCGATGGAGGGGCAGATGGTGCCGATTCAGGTTTAGCGCCGGGACAAGAGGGGCACTGAGTCGTTCTTTTTGAGCGATCCACTAAACCCGTCGGGCTACAGTGGCTGGCCTCTGTAATCACAGCGCCCACCTAGGTAGTAGCCCCTGAAAAGCCGAGCCCCAGGCACTCATCACAGCTATAACCGCTGTAACTTGGCCACTGAATTCCAAGCTCGGGGGATTAGGCATATCCCTGTACCATCATCTCTAAACTTGATTATAATTTGGCATCTACTTGCTCAACATAAAAAGCCGCAAAATCTCTGTTGATCAGGGGACATTTTACACACTTTGACACTACCCGTCACGAGCGTATTCCCGTTCTGTACTGATAACCGTAGATGCAGCGGCGTTGTTCACAGCGGGCCCCAGCAAAAGACGCAGAAGCCCACTTGATCGACGTCATAAATACCGGGGCAGATAGTGAAGTCGTGTCAGTCTTCATTCTCTAAAATGAGTGTCAAGGTGTATCTACTAGCAACCAGGTGGCAACAATCGGGCACGCTATAAATGCAGACTTTTTTTTTTTTTTTTTTTTTTTATTATTCTTTACTTTTTCTTCTTCTTTCTAGTTCCAATCATGTCCCTCACGTGCAATCGTCCTCCTAATACCTGTTCCTCCCCTTAATCCGCCCATCCTTTGCAATTCCAGCATCATCGTCAGTAATCAACAAAAATGCCCACGAGGATCGAGAAAACAACACGTATCGGTATTGTCAACCAAATAAATAAAAGATATATGAACCGTTCAAGTCGTTAAATAATATGGCCGTGCCATCAACATGTCCACCACAAATGTACCCTGGCACTGCCTGTGCATCACTCCCCTTATTCCGTGGCCAGATTATACATAGCTCTCTAAGTAACACGGCTTCTTTTTTTGCCTTGCAAATTTTTCAAGCATCATGACGCCAAGAATAATTCTCCTTAGCCGCTTCAACGCCGGCTTCAGCCACTAACCCTGAATCAGCCTCCTGGCTCGTAATTGTTCCAAATGTATCTATATCCTGTTAGCACTGTCACACTCCATGTTCTGTCACGTCGAAAAGCATACCTCTTTTACGTCGTCTCTCCTCTCTCGCCGCTTCCTCCGGGCTCTTGGGCGTCATCGCCCGCGGTCCACTAGGCCGGCGAGCCGGGATTCCCAGCGCCGCATTCAGGTTGCGGTTCTCCAGCTTCGGACTGCCATCTGCAGTCACCTGGCTGGCATGCGTCCCACTCGCGCTGCCATACCCGCTCTCGTAGCTCGTGGGCGCCACTGGGCTACTTTTCTGCAACGATGCCACACGGTTGCCCTTGACCGGCGTGTGCACTAACGCGTCAAGCGGCTCCTTCGGTGGTCGCGGCGGTGCTGCTTGCTGCTGCTTCGGCGATGACAGCGCATAGTCGGCCTCTCTTGTGCCACCCGACGATGCACTGTATCGGTTTGTGTTGCCCGGCAGCCGGCTGAGACTCGTCGCCGATCCGGCCCAATCCGTTGACCGCGGTGTCATGGGATTGTCATACTCGCGAGCGGAGTATTCAAGTGCCGCCTGGTGCCGCTCCGTCTGCCCTTGTCTCGGTTGCGGGTGCTGCAGATTCACCGAGTTGCGATGCGCCTTGTACTTGGGGTCTTCAGACAGCGCAAAGGACGGCACTGTTGGTTGTGCAGGGCCGGCACGTTCCTGGTTGAGTGCCGGATCCGAGAACCCTGTATGTAGCTTGTCCACTCCATACAGGCTTTGGTCAACATAGGCATCGTCATACGAGGCCAAGCTAGATCCTGATCGAGAAGGAGGCTGAAACTCGTCATATTTGGACCCCTTTTTGGAGGCACCGCTGCCGCGGAATGCCCGACCAACGCTTGACGCAGTAGTCTCGGACCAGCGCGAGATCTTGGGAATCCACCCCGAGGAGCCATTGGACTTGTGCTTCTTTCCCTTTTCGCTACGCGGCGTATTATCGGCGCTGAGAGCAGTTTGTTGTGCTCCTGATGAAGTCTGCGGCGAGATCTCCGGCGGGACAGATCCTCCCCGCTCAAGGTTAGCGCCATGGCCCGGCGAGAGCATATCCGGGTTGGGCTTGGCAGTCGAGGTGCTGGGCAAATCGTACTCATACTCGTCATCGTCCTCCTGAACGGTGCTGATCCTGTGATCCGAGTACTTGTGCTCTGCTGCTTGTAGGCCACGAGGTACGCTGGCATGGCTGGGCGTGGAATTGCCCTCGGGTTCGTAGCCCTTGTCTTGCTCGTAGTGACCCTCTGGCTGGAGGTTCTCGAGAGACTGTCCTTGGTCACCGGATGAAATTGGAGGAGCAGTCTGCGACTTGAGGACGTCTACCTCACCAAGGAGCTGCACCAGCATGTCCTCGATGCGGCTGAGGTCATTGGTACCCTTTGCACTGAGGCCTTGAAGAGCTCGCTTCCACAGGTTCTTCTTCTTGGTCGCTTCATCGAGGGTGCCGGCTTGCGAAGCGCTCTGCAGGGACCGAGTGGCAGTACCAGGGAAGGGGCGTGGACCATTGATAGCCTTTTGGAGCTTCTCGGTATTGTCAACGTTGGAAAAGATGACGTCGTCACCAGTGTCTTGTACGAGCTCCTTCATTTCGCGGAACGAGTTTCGCATCTCCACGGCAGCATTCATGAGTAGTGCTACAATCTCTGTATCCCTGGCGCTCCTTTGAGCATCGCGAACCATTAAATGCTGCATCAGTGCAACAATATCCTTATTCTCGATTCTCTCGATGCCAGCTCCCATAGCAGCGTCATAAAATGGTGAATCCATGCCTTGCGAGAAGCCACTCATGTGTCGAGGGTTGGCCTTGTTGGGCACGTAGAATGGGTCTTCGTCGAGATTGTCTAGGCCAGCACCAACAGACTTGGCAGCAATATCGGGCGTTCGGTTCGGGCCATTCGACATGTAGCCCTCGTCGTATTTTGGACCAAGGCCAGGGCTGGCGGTGCCATACGGCGTAGCATAAGTTGCATCCGGCGCGCCACGATCCAGTATATTATCGTCCAGAGTGTGATTAGCAATAGGACTAGCATCCTCATAGGGGTTCGTAATGAGAGTATCGCGCTTGCGCTCCGCCGAAGTCCGTCCCCAGTTTTCTTCGGGTTCTTGATCACGATTATGCGCCGCAAGTGCTGCTGCTCCCAGTGCTGCGGCGCCAGCGGCCAGACCCATGGCAGCCTTGCTTGGTTCGCCAGAAGCCGGCTCATAACCGCCGGCTGTTCTCGGGGTGGGTGTGGCTTTGCCAGAGACTGATTCCCAATTGGGAATATCACGATCCATGGGTTCATTGAGAAGGGAGGGGTTTGTAATGATGTCGTCCTCCAGATGGTAGCCAATCTCGGGCATTGGGTTGCCCATGTCGGGCATACCGCTGGCAGTCATTCGAGGAACATCTTCCTCTTCATAATCAAAGTTGTCGACGCTATGGGTGGGGGTCTCCCTTGGCTTCCACCCCATGGCTCGCTCCTTGAATGATCGGTTTCTGTTGACACCAGCGGGTTGGAAATCTTCGTCCTCGTACGTCTCAATGTCAGCTTGCTTTTTCCCCTGAGCAGCTTTGAGCGCGGCGGCCGCAGCGCCAACAGCACCAGCAGTAATGGCAGCCTCAGACGCTGTAGGGGAGTTTCGATAGCGAGTACGTGGGACCTTTCTGCCTTGGTCGTCGAGATCATATTCAGAGTAGTCCTGAGACTGTGCAATTGATCTCGAAGTTGGCGTGTGGTGAGGCTCCTCCTCTAGTTCTCTGGCGTCATCAGTTGACAACTTGTCTGGGTTAACGCTGGCTCCATGGTTGCGCAACTGCGGCTCCAGTTCGTCGTATGAGAGCGCAGATTCCCTGGTGCCAGCCCCATTATCGTAGCCCGACATTCCTGTGACAACAGACTGCTCGACCATGGAGCCATCAACCAGGGACGCGACGGCGGACTCCACACCGAGAGGGGGTTCGACGACGTTGGGATTGGCAGAAATCCCGCGAACCTCTTGGCCCGCAGCAAACTGAGGTGCCGGGCTACCAAGCTTGAGAGAGTCGATGGAGTGGATGGAGTGCGCTTGGCGTCTGTGTTCGGGTGATTTTTCAGGAGAAGAAAAGGCGTCAACAGATTGCATGCTCTTGGATGTGCGTGGCAGTGGGGCCTCACTTCCACCTTCTGTGTAACCAGAGACGCTGGGGATAGGACTTAGTCCGCGAGCGCCAGCCTGATATGGCACGTATTTGAGGGGGGGTGGAACATCTTGCATGCTATTATACAGGTTGTTGGAGTAGGGGTCATCGATGTAGTCGTCGTATTCTGGAGGCTCACGTGAGGCTTGGCCACCGTAGTAGTCGAATTGGCTGACGGGCATCTTGCGGCCAAATTCGTCCGTCTCGAATTCTTCGACGTATTCTTTTTGGCCACGAGGGAGATTGGTCAAGTCACCATGAGAGACGTTGGCGTGCTGCATAGATAGTGGCTTCACCTGCTCGGCAGGCGACCTGGACGGAGTTGGGGTCGACTGGACGGATATAATATGCTCTTGAATCCCCCGCTTTGGCCCAAGCTCCTCGGTAGCAGAATGAGGTCGGTCGGTATCAGCGGAGAGAATAGACGTCCTTGTGACTTCTGAAGGATTAATGTCACTCATCAAGGGCATTGGCGGAGCCGGCTCGTCATCGTCAAAGTCGTCCACATAGACATCTCTGCCTACACTGCGACTTCGTGAGTGGTCCGCTCTTCGGCGGCGCCTGTCTCTTTGTTTCCTGTCCAACGAGTCCGAGCCGTGGTCCAGCGCCGAGGAGATACCCTTAGCGGCCATTGCTCCGGCGGCACCAGCAGCGGCAGCTCTTAACAAATTGCCGCCTCGGTGTGGTGATGCAGCCACTTCTTCATGCGTTGTGTAGTCGGCGCCGAGAGAATCTTGGCTCGGACTATGCATGGATATGTTTTCGTAGTCGTGACGAGCTTCCCGATTCCGCTTTTCCTTGTGTCGGGTATTTTCTTTTGACTCGCTCTTTTGGCCAGAGGATCGCCGTTTCTCCGAGTAGCCGTCATCTTTGGAAACAGAGGTGCCTGTTGAGGCGATTGATGAGCGACGAGCTTCACGTTTACTTTGTTCTCGCTTGAGCGCGCTAAGCTCAGGCAGAATCAGACGACGGATGGCGTCTTCGACAGTCTCTAGCAACTTGGGATTATTGATGGAAGAGGATTTGGAGGCGCTCGACTTGACAGAACGATTACCAGCCGACACGTTTGAAGAAAGCAGACTTGAGTCGCCGCCAGACACAGTAGATTCTTGGTGAGTTCGGCTAGAGCGACGGCGAGGAGAGCGAACTTCGTCGCTAGTGTTTTCTCCCATGCTGCCCGTGCGGCTCTTGGAGCGGCGCTTTTTGTCAGAGGACGAGGATTTCTCCTTGAGCTCTAGTCCCCTGGATCGCTCCTTTTCGGTGCTCCTCGTCTTGCGGCTGTGCAGAGCCTCGCCTGCAGCGGCGCCTGCCAGCGCCGTGGCTGCAGCTCCAGCCATTAAATCGCCTTTCATATCGGTTCTTGAGTGCTTGAGTTCGCTCATCCCCCCAGTGCCATCTAGAAAACTGTCTGTAGGAATAGCTGAAATTTCGGAGGGATTACCAGGCTGGTAAGAGACCCTGTCTTCTGAGGGTATTAAAGGGCTAGCTGGGCGGCGGCGGCGGTGACTGCGCTCAATCTCAATGTCGATTGGGTTCCTGGAGACATTGGACTCTTCGGTGGCGGAGGCGTAAGACGTCATGCTATGAGTGTCGTCGGCTTCAGGGAGCTGCAAGTCTCCTGGAGCAGCGTGGTCGAGAGGGATGCGACGAGTCAGTGAGATTTTGCGAGAGCCTTTGGTTTCCGTGACTTGAAAGTGGTCGCCTTTTCCCTTCTTGGAGGGAGTCAAGCGAACACGGACACTAGGCTTGCGTTCAGCCGAGGATGAAGAGACCTTGCCACCCTCAAAGTACTCAATGAGGAGAGAGGTCTGTGACTTGTTGGCCTTGTGGCCACGAGTTCGAATGGTGACTGGAGTACCGTCTTCGGGGAGAGAGTAAGTTGATTTTTCGTCGCCGGGCTTGGACACATCGGTGGTGAGATCGGTGGCCAGCTCGGTGGGCGTCGCGGTGTCGGTCTCGGTGGGCGCAGGCAACGGGGGTATTTTTCTGGAATCAGCACCCATGTTGGCACAGGCGCTGGACCGATGTGTCTTTTACGTGAGCCAGGGCCCGCACGCTCCTAATTTGTGTATTGGTATTGTTCGCCGATCTGACTGAAGCCGAGGTTGCGAAGGCGCCAATTCCCGGGTGAGGAGAAGGTTAGAGTAGTGAGATATCAAGACATTCGGAAAGAGGAATTGACAGCGCGGAGCAGAAGCAAGTCAAAGGGGACTCTGCAACAATTGTCAGATGGGGGGGAGCGAAACAAGTTTGGGTGTATGTAGCATGCATGAACGCGGGTGACGGCGAACTCAGTGCAGGCAAAGAGGCAGCGGAATGAAGAGGCGGAGGAGGAGCATACAGTGCAAACAACGCTGTCGGGAGCAGTGCGTAAGAGAAAAATAAGATGAATGGAAAGATGAGGAGAGTCGTAAGAAGACAACAAGGCGAAATGATGCTGGAACGACGACAAACGGCGAACGGGAGTGTGGGTGTCAGGTGATGTGGCGGATGAAGCAAAGAGGTGGATGCGTTTGACGGTTGAATAGAGAGATGCGCTTTTTAGACAAGTACAGAGTAAAGAGGAACCGAGTAGCGGAAACAATGCGACAGGTTGGAAAAGGTCGAAAGAGCTTTTTTGAAAGCAGATGAGGAGAAAATCGATTAGGCCGGGAGGGAGACGATATGATGCGGCGCAGAAACAAGCTGATGCAAAAGTGAAGCTTGGTCTGCTGTCGGGGGCGGTGGTGGTGGTGAGTGATTGATTCTCTGCGACCCGTGAGAGCACTGATCAGTGAGGACAGTGAGGGCCAAATCTGTAGAGGGACCAGGTTTGTACAGTGCGCAAAAAAAGCACGGTCCAGGTGAGAGGAGGGGGGACCATGGGAGGACGTGAAAGTGTCAAAGTCAAGATGAAGCAGAAGAACAGGTGAGGCTTTGTTATTGTCCCGCACCAGTCAACTAGAAGCAAGAAAAGAAAAACGACAAGAGGCGAGCAGGGATGGGTTGATGCGTTGGCGGTGCTGATGAGGTTGGCCAATGGAAGATGGCAAGGCCAGGATAGCTTAAGAGGAGGGGTGTGCTAATGACTGGCGGGTTGGTAGGCTGTACGGATTAACCAGCCAGCTTATTCGTAGAGCAAGTTGCGCAGTTTGACAAGTCGAGAATCTTGGGGTGTGCGGCACAAGGAAAAGAAAGACATTGCTAAAGAATCAAGTGAATTAAAATGATGATGCAATCATAATTATACACCCTTGTACGGAGTACCGGTACGGACTAACTGCACAGCGGCGTTAGATGAAATGTCTCTAGGCTCGCACGTACCGGTATTTATAAATCTAGGATGAGTGCATCATCTTGCTGCAAGCCAGGTTGAAGCATCAAGACGTGAACGCATATTGATCATTTGTACGGATTACAGTCACAATTTTCGATGTAATCAAGTTGAGTTTGTTTCCCCAGGTCCCATTCCCAGTTCCAGCCATTTCACCTGGCACCTGGGCACGTTCATGACAATACTCAGTACGGCCAAACCGCCTCGGCACACTAAAAGGACGCTAAGCCTCCCGCCAGTGGGTGCCACGGGTGCCCAATCTACCAGCCTAGACGCTGAAAAACAAACAACCCGCCCTGTTAAATGGCACAATTTGTTTCCTTGATACGGATACCAACTAATCCGTAATGTACCCGTCGACCGCTGCAGCCAGCAAAGGACCATTGCCTCGCACGGCACATCAATAACGCAGCAGCATTATGATTCTTTGATGCATTTCCCCCAGCCCATCGGGATATTATTTCTTTCTTATTTCTTATTTTCAGGCAAAAATCACCCGTTTATAAAAACTCTATATTAATTCCCACTGCAAAGTGCCCATCACACCGCAACCGCAAGGCCCCCCCCAACGCTAATAACACTGCCGCCCCCACAGGCCACAACTTCTCCCACCCCTCCCCCCACCTCCCTCTCTTCCACCCCCAATTATCAAACTTGCACCAGGGTCGCCTCACCAAAAAAGCTGCCTCCTACACCCAGCTTGCTTCTGTGCTGCCCCGGTAACCAAGGCTCGTAGTCATGGGCGACCATTTGCCTGCTTCTTGCATCCGACTCTTGCGCTCGGTCGTCATAACGTTGATCAAAAGGAAGAAGAAAAGAGCTAATTTCTTCTCTTTGACATGTGCGGGGTTCTTTTTTCTTTGACAAAAAAAAAAGTTTTAGATGGCCATGCTTTCCAGACTAAACCTACCCGTCCGCATTCCAGTCATCCGGAGAGACGGATCTAATCTACCTAACGGAGTAGATACATCCGCCCGTGTGACCCAAACATGCTGCGAAAAGTAACCCGCGTGCCATTTACTCGGCCGTGAAAAATCGTCACCGATGGAAACACAAGGCCTATTTACATCGTCGGATTCTCGTAGTACGGATCCCGCATCGGCGCATTCATCTCGCCAACGTCGCCCGCTTTCATGTCCGTTGTCAGCCCACAGCCAACCCCCGGTCCCCGGTTCGAGATCCATCAGGCACCGTATCCAGCGGGCGTGACAGCGCCACCAATCCTGGTCCTCGAGGCAGAAATAACCGATGCAGTATTACCGAGGAACAAGCAACGTTGAAGTCACGCGTCCGCCCTGGGCGGTTTTGACTCGGAAGCTGCACTGCAGCCAACGTGCACATACTTACCCTAGATTGTTCACCTAATTATAGCTCAGCGGCCATTACCAGTACGCAGCCAGTGGCAGCCTAAAAGAAAGTGGCCAGAGCAAAACAAAACAAGTCCAACAAGGACGATAAAGACGAGCAGCAGATCTTTTAGCGTTTACGGTTTCACAGTGGTGGGTGGTCATACTTCCACTATTGCAACGTCTGTCTCATACGTGTTGTCTTGGATGTTGGCGATTGTAATCCGTCTCAACGCTTTGATGGCATTCAACTACTCGCTTCGGATTAGCCAGGCTCAAAATGATAAGAAGCGAGCGGCCGCAATACTACACTACGAATAGACAGACACGTCGCCCGAAAGAGTCCCGCAGCAGTTCCAGAAAGTTGCAAACATCCTTGCCTGTCGGCCCTGCTCACAGGTGTGGCAGAAGACCATTGCATGGCACCTACGAAAGACACAAACAAACAACACTGTCAGAGTTTGTCTAGGAATATATTTTGGCAACGATGATCAGTAAGGATAGTCGCCTGCCTAGTTTCGACACGACCGATAGGATGAAAGTGATCGTTCAATCCATGCCCATCCCTACACTTTCCTGTTTTTTCAGTCGTGCCCACGCACATCCTCGATCAGCCTCCCGCCCTATATACAGCCAGGCTAAGAAATTCTCTGTCCTCTCTTAAGGAGGCATGTGCCAGTACACTGGCAAAGAAAAAAGCAAAAGGTCCCGCTCAAACGCCCTCGCGTGCCCACGTGCTCAAGGCCGGGCACCAAGTATTACAAAAAAATGGTTCCAAAACTCCAAGAACAAAGCGTCCCGTCATACAAACCATGGTTTCGAGGCCCTTGCAGTCAGACGTCAGACAGTTTGGCGTTTCAGCTCACGAACCGCTTCTCGAACTCATCGTACAGCTTGGGGCTAATTTCGTCGCTGCTCATACCCTCGACCTCGATCAATACGCCCTTCTTCGCATAGTGCTCTAGCAGTGGCTCGCTCGTCTCCTGAAACTTTTGGAAGCGCGCGCGGTACACCTGCTCGTTGTCGTCGGGCCGCTGCACCAGCGGCTCGCCCGTCACGTCGTCGACGCCCGCCACCTTTGGCTTGTGAAAGGTCGTGTTGTAGACACGGCCCGAGGGCTCGTGCACCCAGCGACCGGCGATGCGCTCGAGAATGACGTCAAAGGGCGTCTTGAGGGCGACGGCGAGATTAATGGGCACGATGCCATCGAGGCTCAGCGCCTGCGCAGCGTTGCGCGGGTAGCCGTCAAGGATAAAGGACGCGCTGGGGTCGTCCGAGGCCTGCGGCGGCGGACCGGCGGTGTCTGAGTGTGCAAACGGATCGGACGGCGAGTAGTCGTAGGCGTCGGCGGCGTCGGCGGCCATGGAAGACAGCGTCATGACGTTAGGGCGCTGACCATAGAGCCAGCCTCGGTGCTGAAGCTCGTTGGAGATGAGGCGCAGCATGAGGTTGTCGGCCACGAGGCCGCCCGACTTGATGATACTCTCGACCTGGATACCTAAAGGGAGGAGAGTCAGCATGGGAACGGAGGTGTGGCATGCACACGACGTAGGTAGGTATTTACCGAGCGGCGTGCGCTTCTTCACATTGGTCCGGAGCAGGTCGCCGGTGCTTATGGCCTGCAGCTGGGGGAAGCGCTCCAGCATACGCTCCGTTTGGGTGCCCTTACCGACGCCGGGGGCTCCTACGAGAAGCACGCGAGCGGCGCGGTTCAGATGCATCGTTTGGCGTGTGGCAAAGGCTATCCTCACACGCTGCACAGGGAAAAAAAAGAATAAAAGGATCCCCCGCGACTTGGCGGATAGAGAGACCCTTTGCCAAAGTGACCAATTCGCGCCTTGCTATTTTAAACTGGGGCGGTAGTTACGGGCCGGGGGGCAGGTGTTGAGATGCGAGTCGCTGTCGGAAGTAGCCGACGAAGAAAAGGGAGGAGGAAAAAGAAAGGATAAAACCGCACGCAGTAGAGTGACGACGGATAAAGGAAGCAAATAAGTACAGGATGCACCGAATAATCGGAAG
Organism: Beauveria australis; assembly: GCA_030411535.1. Lineage (NCBI taxonomy): Eukaryota > Fungi > Ascomycota > Sordariomycetes > Hypocreales > Cordycipitaceae > Beauveria > Beauveria australis. The sequence continues at coordinate 15,465 of JAPERH010000784.1, forward strand.
GAAATGTGTAGGAGGGGGGGAAAGAGGAGGGACGAGGAGGGACGAGGAGGGACGAGGAGGGACGAGCTGTTGAGGTGCGGGAACGGAGATATGGGAGGCAAGAAGAGCAGCTTGGAGAGGCTTGGATGGGCGCACTAAAAAAAGGGCACCAAAGGCGCAAAGGCGAAGCCAAAAGAATGCGCTGCCTAGCTAAATAGCCCGACGACAAGTGAATAAGCTGCTGTTTCCCGGAGCTCCGGGGAAAATCAACTTGCAAACGTACAATCGAGCAGAGCCAACGCCATGTGTGCCAAGTACTGAAACAACGTCGATACCTGCTTGCAAGCCAAAATTGCCTGGCAGATCTTGTTCCTGTACATCTGGGCTTTAGACGTGGCGTGGCTTTGACGTGGCTGCTCTTGCGTGCCAGCGGATCCTGTTGGGGCGGGGAAGCGTGGTGCTTGCTTCCCACGCCAACTTATTAATAGCGAGGTACTTTTGCACAACACCAGAGAGCGTCTTTGTGTCAAGTACCCCGTCATCTCGCCCATCATGACCAGAATCACGCCGTCCTTGGACCACGCCGACGCCGACAAGCGTCCCCCTGGCCGGCTGTGGGGGGGAGGGGGGACCGCCGTACTGCCGACAGTAATCGTACCAGAATAATTTGTACCACGCCGCCAGACCGCGATATTACTATCAAAGTCAGCGACGGATGATAAGCAATGACGATGACTGCATTGCTATATATTAATCCCCCACCTTGTTCTTCATTGTGAGGTCTTCACCTCATTCAGCATCCTCGATATGCTGCTCTCCTTATAACCATGAATGCATTTCTGCCGCAACCCTTACCCAGCCAGCTCACCCACACGTCGGAGCATCTTCTACTCGTCTGCCCGGGTTATTAACGTGTCACATGGAACTTGCATCTTCTCTTACCCGAACCCCTGAGCATCTCCATGTACCAAGTAAAATCAACCCGAGCTTTTATTCCGGCTACCTTGGCAGTTACTTTCTGTCTGCTGAGAGCAGTAGGCATATCATCATCCCCGACGCCCTGCCTTGCATTCAACGACTTGAAACAAACAACACATGACAGGGCCGAGGACTCGAGCATCTCTCCCTTTTGACAAGCTCAGCGAGCCGTCTGCAAACCGTCTGCCAATCCTCCACACACGCCTATTCTCGCACCAAGTCAACGGTCGCGCAGTGAAACGAACCACCAATGCTATTCACGTGCTGAAACGGCAACATGATGGAGTTTATGTCAAACTTTTCCTTGATCCACTGCGCAAACTCGGTCGCATGAGCCTCGACAAAGACGGTCTTCTCGTCTAGGCTCAGTACGTTGAGCGCCAGCCAGCGCGACGCCATCGGCTGGTCCGGACCGAAGGGCGGGCCGACAACCGGCGGCGTGTACGGGTACGCGTGCAGCTCCCAGCCCCCAAACGCCTTGAGCCCGCGCAGCGACTCTTCGCCAATGTAGTCCGGGTTGTACACGAGCAAGCCCTTGCGCAGTGCCAGAAGAGTCGTGTCAATGTGCAACACGCTCCCGTAGGTTGGCTTAATGAGCTCGACCGTGTACCCCTCGGGCAGCACCGCGCGCAGGTAGTCGATGCCCTTTTGGTTGGTGACGTGGCTGATTTGCCCGACAATGTGCTTGCCGAAGCGCATAAAGTCGGCCGCGTCAAAGGCCGGCCGGTTGTTGCTAATGGCCCAGTCGTGCTCCGGGTCAAACGCTTCCTCCTCCTGGCCGTCGTAGATGGTGTCGTGCCCGTGCAGCACCGGCTGCCGAAGCACGCGCCAGTTCGCCCCTTCGGGGTGCTGTAGGCTGCTGAGGATGGTGCTGTACGCCAGCTCGACCTCGCGCTGCCGGCAGCCCCATGCGGGGATGGACTCGATGAGCATGTTACCCACCGTCAGCAGCCGGTCGCGCGGCATCGCGCCCGTGTACCCGCCGTGCTTGAGCCAGTCGACCTCGTCTGGCCGGTACACGGTTACGCCGTGCTGTCGCAGCACCTCGGCAAATGTGTCTAGCTCCTGCTGCGCCCTTTCCACAACCTCTGCCGCGAAGGGGTTGTACGGCCGGAAGCGTTCCACAAACTCGGGCGGCACATACGCCTTGGTCAGGTGCCGCGGCTCGCTGGGATAGCACGAGTGCTCTGCCCGGCCGACGATGACGGACTTGAGCGGTGTCCACTCGTTGTCGGCACTGATGCAAACCTCTTTCGACGTCATTCTAGAGGCACGGCGGAGGGGAACGCGCATATTTATTCAGTTTATCGGCAAATGATTGGTAATAATAAAGGATGGATGTGGGATGTCTTTGCTCAACGTATCTGGGGGGCATGGACGCATCCGTCTTATATACCCCGCGACCGAAGCCTTACTCTGGGCTGCTTGATGCAGGTATCAGACAGGTCATACAACTTGCATGCAAGTTCTTATCCCTTTGACTGTGGAGGAGGAGCAAGCTGGTTTCAATTTGCCTGCGAAGGAAGTCAAGCCTGGTACTCGCGTGCGCGCCACAGTACCTCTGATATAGGCAATGTTCTGTGCCGCCGAAGGTATCGCGTTTTTTTGAGATACCTGATCGGACGGAATACGTGTAAGTTGCCTGCTTGCTCCTCCTCCACAGTCAAAGGGATAAAAATGTCCATTGCCGCGAGACATTATTTGCGAATGTGTCCCCAAGTAGCGAGCTGAAAAACGAAGCACCCAGTACTCCGTACAGTCATTTATACAGAACAGCCGTACTCCGTACATGTAAACAGCGCTCATGCAAAGCAGTACGCTGATCGCTGCACGACTCCCTGTACCGGGGATTCTAGGCTCTGCAGGCTGACCCAATCCTGCCACCGTGCTCGGTATTGGTGATCCCAGCAGCCTAGACGTAATAGATTTTCCAAGTCGAGTCCTCTTGGCCCTCAATTCCATTTTGCCGGCAAATCTAATGCCAGCCAACTCATTGTAGCTAAGCCGATGCTTGGCAAATCCAATACTGGCAAGCCTAATGCTGGTAATAACTGTAACTCTATGGACACTGGGCAGGAAAGAAAGGTTGAAATGTCGAAAGAATACTGAAACTTCGATACTTGTCACGATATAGGCATGGTACTTTTTTTACTTTTGTGTCGGCAACAGTTACTCTGCACCAATGTGCGGCTTCGAATTTGCAGGGCATGCATTGCATATGTGGGAATGGCGAGGTTGGGCTGAGCCGACGCAGCAAGATGGGACAAAATTTCATTTTACACCGCATATTTAATCAAAGGTAGCAAGTTGAACATGGAAGATAGCAATGGTAGCCATTTTTTCACTTATCGAGAGTGATCGACGTCTCAACTCTGACCAGCCGAGCCGGTTCTGTTGAACATTGCAAAGTGTTCCTCCCGAGCCGATGGTCAAAACCAGACAACTGAAAAATGATGGGAACAATAAGCAGACAAGAGAATGTGGGGAATAGGTAGGCCAAGAAACAGAGAAAGTACTTGATAGCAAGGAGCAAAGTACTACAATATAGGGCTATTTACAAGCCTCAAGTTCTACGTGTAAATCAGTAGCGACCGCATAGATAGAGCGGTGACCTTTCAGGCAGCCACTCGCTCCTGCTATTTCACCGCAAAACTCCTGCCAAATAATTCGGAACGTCGCTTGTAAATTTTATTTATAACTTTGGCAAAGCACCATTTTGCAATTGCCAATCTGAGCTCGGGTCGCGCTGAGCCGTGCACATAGCCTTTCAATACGAGTGCTCACTTCAGAATGCCAACAAGAAGCATCCATGCTTGGTTGTTCTCTCACGGGCTCATAATCTTACCCATTGTGATCTAATTCTCTAGCAATGCCTCCATACTTTGGTCATGGTTCTCTCGAGTCCTGGCGACAGGTTGAAGATAGCTCACGTGACTATACACGTGACCTCGGTCCCGAGTTGTGGCTGCCACTCAACAAGAATAACGGCATGTAACTGGCACGGAGGAACCGGCTGCTAGCTCCGTCGCCCAGGGCGCCGTGTCAGCCAAATCTCACTAGGCCCTGATCGAAGACTCTGGCATCCGTCGCGACGAGTTTTCATCTCTTCCACAATCTCATCACCATTCATCGCCGCCAACACTCCCATGTCCGTCTAAACGTGCCGAGCGTTGATTTTCAAACCATTTCTACCATTCTATTCCATCGGTCACGATGAGCGCCTCGTCAAGGGCGGCTCGTTTGGCCACCCGCGGCAACCTAGGGGTTGCTTGTAAGTTTTAGCCTCTCTGCCGCCTCGGCATCGCGCCGGCTAACCTCGCTGCAGCGCGCCAAATTTCCCGCAGTCTTCAGCCCACACTCCTCTCCCGACACGTTCTGCGCCAATCGCAAATTCCCGCTCTTGCTCTGCTTGTGCCTGCCCGCCACATTAGCACCGAACATCACCGATCCGATGCCTCGGCTGGCCCGCCTCCTGGCTTCAATGCCGAACAGGCCAAGAAGCCTCTCGCCAAAGAGGCGACCTCATCCGCAAAGACTGATGGCAAGGAAAAGGCTGCGACTGACGGTGCTCTAACGAAAGACGAAGCCAAGATGGAAGAGCTGATTGCCAAGTCCGACGAGCATGCGCACCAGAAAGAGGTCCTTAAGAAGGAAAAGGAAGAGAAGAAGCTTACCATGTGGCAAAAAGTCAAGAAAGAGGCTCGTCACTACTGGGATGGTAGTAAGCTGCTGGCAGCTGAAATCAAAATCAGCTGGAGACTGGCCCTGAAGATGGCGGCGGGCTACGAGCTGACCCGCAGAGAGCATAGACAGCTTCAGCGAACTGTCAAGGACCTGGGCCGTTTAGTGCCGTTCTCCGTCTTCATTATTGTGCCGCTCGGTGAAGCCCTATTGCCGCTCGCTCTCAAGCTATTCCCCAACATGCTGCCCAGCACATTCGAGGGGCCAAAGTCCAAGGAGGCCAAGGCTACCGTCCTCCGAAGCACAAGAAAAGAAGTCAGCACTTTCCTACGCCAGACGCTAAAGGAGACTGGTCTTCCTCTCACAGCTGCCACGGCGCAAAAGGAAGAATTCGCCAACTTCTTCCGCAAGGTCCGATCCACCGGTGAGGCTCCCACCAACGAAGACGTCATCAAGGTGTGCCAGGTCTTCCGCGACGATCTCACCCTCGACAACCTGTCGCGCCCCCAACTTGTGTCCATGTGCCGCTACATGATGCTCAACACTTTTGGTACCGACATGATGCTTCGCTACCAGATTCGCCACCGCATGAAGCAGATTAAGAGAGATGATCGTGCCATCAGTTTCGAGGGCGTTGACAGTCTGACTGTCGCCGAACTGCAGATGGCATGCGCTGCCCGTGGCATCCGCACCCACAGCGTCTCGCCCGCTCGTATGCGTGAGGACTTGCAGACTTGGCTGGACCTGCGTCTCAAGGAGCGCGTTCCTTCAACGCTACTTGTGCTGAGCAACGCCTATATGTACGGCCAGGGCTCCGGTGAAGGGGGTAGCCAGATTGATGCCCTCATTGGTGTCCTTTCCTCGATCCCCGAAGAGTTGTACCACGAGATTGAGCTCGAAGTTCACAACGCTGAGGGTGCCGCGACCAACAAACAGCGTCTTGAGGTTATTCGCGAGCAGCAGGATCTGATTGAGGACGAGAATGAGCAAAACGAAGAGAGCCAGAGCACCGGCATGGCCACGCCTCGCGACACCGAGGACATTGACGAAAAGGAAGAGCGCGAGCAGATTGCCCAGGAGGCCGGCGCTGCCCCGAAGCAGGCTGGCGAGATGGTTGATGCCGAGCAAGAGCAGGACCAGGCTCAAGCTGTCAGCGGACAGGGCAAGGCCGCTCCCCCCAGCGAAACTAGCGAAAAGAAATAAGCGGCAAAGGTCCCTGACGATGCATCATTTTTGGCATACCGAAAGACCGTCCCATTCATTTATTCTAATTCAACGACTTGTCTTACTTTCATATGTACGACTTTTACGGCATTATCAGGAAATCAGATGGCCTGTAACACTACCACAAATCAGACACGGAATTGGAGTGGCATTTGGGGACAGCGCAAATAGACAGATCTCGACACCACTGGAATAGCAAATAGAACCTGCATTTTTCAACTAAAGAGTGTAATAAGAACATGGCATTTTGATCATTAGAGCATGGTGTTGCGTGTGTTGTGTGGCTTGCTAGATGACGTAATCGCGCTTGTGCTATTCGCGGCGCTGCTTCAGGCGCTGCTCTAGGAGGCAACAGTGCTGGGCAGGAACACGGGCCGCAACCTTTCGATCCCCCACATTGAAGTCTTGACATTCAACGTTTGACCCGGCCCGTCCTAGAGCGACGGCCATCTTTTCTCTTGAGCCAACTCACTCGATACGAGTTGCAATCTTTATCGTACTTCCATCCCACAGCCGCAGCCGTCGATTGCCCCGCGTCCCACCACGCCCACAGCTTCGATATCCGAGCTGTGCCGTGACATCCTCGACTCCGCCTCGTCCGGCTCGCGCCGAAAGCTACACCTGGTTTCCCACGCACACACCACACAGACTGCTGTCCAGCATGGCTTCCATGGACTCGGAACGCGAGCAGGGTAATTTCTCGAGCGTCTCGTGGAGCGAGCACCCCGATGGCGCTGCTGCCGCCAGGCTGCCACTGCAAACGAGCGACGCGGAAGGCGGTGCCGCACCATCGACTGGCAAGGTCGGCCTGCCACACGACGCGGCGGGCGACAGTCACATACTCGACTGCACGGTCGGAACGCCCCTCAAGGAGAATGACGGCAGCAAGGATGCCTTTGTGTCCTACCTGATTACGACTCACGTACGTTGGGGCTTGACGAAGCCTGCCTGGCCGTCTCTGAAGATGCTAACGTACCATGTCGTCACAGTCCACCTTTCCCTCGTTTCAGCGAGAAGACACCAATGTCAGAAGACGATTCACCGACTTTGTATTCCTCTCGAAGCAGCTCATGCGCGACTTTCCGGCCACCGCGGTGCCGCCGCTTCCTGACAAGCAGCGCATGGAGTACGTCCGTGGGGACAGGTTTGGGAGCGACTTTACGTCGCGCCGTGCGCATTCGCTGCAGCGGTTTCTTGTCCGGCTTTCGCTGCACCCGGTGCTGCGGCGCGCACCCATCCTGCACAGTTTTCTTGAGAGTCCCGACTGGAATGCCACGGTGCGCAGCAAGACGACGCGTCCCAGCATCCACAGCGACCCCAACGGCTCCAGCGGCGTCTTTGACAACTTTGCTGACACCTTTATCAACGCCTTCACCAAGGTGCACCGCCCCGACAAGCGCTTCATTGAGGTCAAGGACCGCAGCGACAAGCTCGACGAGGACCTCAACCACATTGAAAAGGTCGTCGCCCGCGTGGTCCGCCGCGAGTCGGACCTCGAGGCCGACATGCGCGACCTGGCCGAGCAGTTCCAGAAACTCATCACGCTCGAGCCCGGCGTGGAGCCCGCCGCGCACGCCTTTGCAATCTCCATCGAGGACATGGCCGCCAACCTGCGCACGCTCAAAGACGTTACTGACCAGGATTACCTCGGCTCCCTCCGCGACCTCCAGGCCTATTCGTTCGCCCTCAAGAACCTGCTCCGCGCGCGCGAGCAGAAGCAACTCGACTTTGAGCAGCTCACCGAGTATCTCAATAAGTCGACGACCGAGCGTGATCAGCTTCACACCGGCCACGCCGCCTCGGGCCCCGGCGGCTTCTTCCGCGCCAAGCTCGAGGACGTCCGCGGCGTCGACCATGAGCAGGCGCGCCGCGAGCGCACCCGCAAGCTCGAGCTGCGCGTTGAGGAGCTGACGCACGAAGTGGAGACTGCGCGCCGCACCAGCGATCTCTTTGACGACGAGGTCGTCCGCGAGACGGCCGACTTTGAGCGCATCAAGCGCATCGAGATGAAGAGCCAGCTCGCTGGGCTCGCCGACGCCCACGTCGCGTTTTACGGATCTGTGATTGACACTTGGGAGGCGTACATAAAGGAAATGGACAAGGAGGGCCTCGTGGCGGCGTGATGCATAGATTTTGTGATCTCGACTTGTATATATAGCGTACACTGCCGTGCTTTCAACAGCCAAGCACTTTTTGTTTTGTAATCTTTTCTGAGACTATTTTCAAGGCGCTTTACTAGGAAAAAGAGCAAACTTTTCTACTATCAACTCTTCTAATTCGAGCATGTCAGATGAGGTCAAGAAAGTGTTCAATATATTGTAAAAAAAAAAAAAAAAGTAATCTGCTTGCTTTGACAGACGTCAATGTGTGGCTGTTTGACTATTCCATTTTCCAGCTCACTCTTTTTCCCGTTGGACACCATTTCAATGATTTTGGAAAAAGAAAACCGAGAGATGCAAAAGAAAAAACAATGACGATATAGAGTAATGAGAAAATACATATAAAGCAACCGCAACCCTATGAAACATCAAAGGAAAAGAAACAAGACACCGTCATGCAAAACTTGGCTTATTTTGTCAGAGGGCGTTCCTGAACAGTCTTTTCATCTAGCCCATCCTCGTCGTCACTCTCATCACCAATGACATGCTGCTCCTCTTCTTCATCCTCCGGAAGAGGCTCCACACCAGCAAGGCGATCGGCGGAGCGGTCCCTGTAGGCGTCATACTCGTCGTCGTCGTCATCCGTCTCGTCCTCGGAGCTGCCGTCGGCAAAAGCGTCGTAGAGCTCGCCACCGCGGGTGCGGCGGCCAGATTTGCCCGAGACGAGGCCCTTTTCCACGCCCTGGCCATCGCGGCCGCCATCACGGCCTTCCTCCTCGTCGAGGAGCTCAAACTCGTAGTTGTCACGCGAGTCGTTGCGAAGACGGCGACGGCGGGCAATGTAGAAGAAGATGGCGAGGCCGATGCCAAAGGCGAAAATGAGGCCGGCGGCGCCGTAGATCCATATCGTCGCCTGTTTGGAGCCAAACCATGGCAGCCACGAGACCCAATTGGAGGCCGGGTTGCTCGGAGAGGGCTCCTGGTCCACGGGCGTGCTGGCCGGCGTCGTGGTCGTGGGTGAGGGCGACGGCTCGCCGGCGGGCTTGGTGGGCCGGTCGGGGTGGTCGTCGCCCGGCTCGTCGGTGTGCGTGGGCACGCCTGTTGCCACCGGGATGGACGTGGTGCTGGCGGGCACGGTGATGGTCTCGAGCTTGTCGTGATCCGCGTCGTCATTCTCGGTGGGAAGAGGCAGGAGTGTGGCCTTGTCGGCGTCAATTGACTCGCCCCAGAGCTTGAGGTGCCAGTCGACAAACCTGCCGATGTGATCGTTGACGGTGCTGTCCCTGACAACGATGGCCCAATTTCCGACACCCGTTTCGCCCCAGTGAGCAACACTCATAAACGTCCAATCAACGTAGCCAGCGCCATGGCTGTCTAGTTTACGGGTGGTGGCAATGTGGCTGACGACTTTATTAGGGCTAATGAGGTCCACGCTGAGATCACCGCGACGGGTGTGGTCGATATTCATGGTGACAGTGACGTGCTCTAAGCGAGCGAGGTTGGCTTTCTTGAGCATCTCTTCGGTAACCTCAAAGGTTGAGGTAAGACCAACATCGCCTTGAGGGATGTTCGTCTTGACGTGGATCCAAGGTGAGAAGAACCAGGCCTGTGGTTTGACCAATTCCCAGGTCTTGGCCCGTTCAACGATGCCGTAGCTGTCAATCTTGCCATAGCCAAAGGTGTGAGAAAAATGCTTGCCAATGGTGGTATTTTGCCAGTCGGCATTGGGGTCGTCCACCTTGATGGCTGTTTCAAGGGCGAGATATTGAAGATCTCTCCAAGTCAATTGCGGCCGCACTTGCATGACAAGTGCAAATATACCCGCAGCCAAGGGGGCGGCAGCAGAAGTACCTCCGTGGGCGGTTGTGCACTGGTTGGTGCCAACATCGGTGGTGTGAATAGAGTCGCCGCTCCCGCTGCTGTATGTTACAACAAGCTGGGCGGAGCAATGCTCCGAGTAGTATGGGTGGTTGCCTGCGCGGTCGACGGCGCCGATAGTGATGCTGTAGATGGAGTTGGTGTAACCGTCAAAGTTGCAGTTATCTTCAGAAGCGGCGCCGTTGCCAGAGGCGAAGACATAGATGGTTCCGAGACCGCCACGGCCTTTTTGAATACCTTTGACCATTGCACGGCGGATGAGAATGCCCGGGGCCTCCATGGAGCGGCCGTCATCTGGAGGGCCCCAGGAGCAAGAATAGATTTGATTTTTTTGATATTCGTAGATCATGGCCTCGGCTTCGTCCATGTCGCTGATGGGCTTGCTCAGAATGCGGATACCGGCAACCTTGGCGTCGTAAGCGACACCAACACCGCAGACGTCGTTTTTCACGGCGGCGACCTCACCAGCGCACCTGGTTCCGTGGCCGTCTTCGGGTAGCCTTGGCGCCGGCTCGGGATCGTCATTATTGAAGTCCCAGGACCCGTCGGCAAAATAGTTATCCATAAGATCCAGGCTGTGCATGTCGAGTCCGTCGTCGACAATGGCGACAGTGGCATTTTTGCCAGTGATACCCTGGACCCAGACGCCAGTGACGTTGACATCATGGCCTAGTTGGACAGGATTGAAGAGGTGCCATTGGCCAGGAAATGTAGGGTCGTTGATGGAGAGAAGCTTCATGACGCTTTGTTGCTTGGTGAGGGCGGCGGCATTGGGCTGAGCTTCGGCACGAGGGCCGAGCAGGGGCGGCGGGGGGATGCGCTTCTGCAACATGGTGCGCGGGTGCTGCTTTCTGGCGAGGCGAACAGTGTCGATAATGTCTTGGGAGCCATCGCGTTTCCGTCTGCGTCGGTCGAGAAGCTGTCGCTTGACAACATCGTGGTCGTATTTAGGGGAGCGGAAGATGTAGTGGTGGTCGAGGTCGCCCAAGGGGCCTTCGTGTCGGAGGCCCAGGCGGTCGGCGACGTTCTTAGGCTGAATGCCTTGGTCTAATTCAAGAACATAATAATCGTTGTTGTCATAGTCGCGAGAGACGTGCGCAGTCGAGAGGGCAGCGAGGCCGACGAGGCCAAGAAGCGCTGTGGCCTTCATTGAAGCGATTGCTGTCTAGCAGCGAGGCGGAAGATGGGATTCAAGGGGAACGTTGTAAAATCGACGGCATTGAGTAAAAGTCCCTGAGTGTACACGTAAGTGCGTAAGTGAGCCCCATGCGAGTGGGTGAGCACGTTGACGGTGAGGCGAGGTTTGCAGGGGCACGGCCCGTCGCAGAGGGGAGATCGGTCGTGGTCGATGGGTAGAGGGAGAAGCTAGCAAAGTCGAGAAGGGCGATGAAGGTAGGAAAAATTGTACAGGGAAAGAAGCACAAGAAAACTCCCAGCCCGTGAGATGAATCGAGATTGTAAAGGGAAGAAGAGGTAGGCTGGGATAAAAGAGAGAGTGATTGCGGCGAGCGTTTGGACGTCTTGAATAGGTTATTGAAGGTGTCGTGGCACTTGGCACTTGGACATGGCGCAGACGCTAGACGCTATGTCAGCTAAGTCAGCAGAGCGACACGGTTGATTGGCTGGATTGAGCCGAAACCCCCATACAAAAAGACCCGAGAGCCCCTGCGCCAAACACTAAACTCGACTCCTTGTAGCGCTTTTTAGGCGGCAATACCGGGGGGCTCTCCGCAATACAGTTTGCTTGAACAAAAGGACAAATGAATAAGTGGACTGATGTGCTCCTTCTTTATTAATGTAATGACTATTAATACCTCTAATCAACTCTCAACCTGAATTAATTGATTCACGCGAGGCGGCTCTCTTGAGAAAAATAAAACACAATCCAACGCTGCCCGTAGTTGCCAATTGGATGCATAGGTGATAAGTTGGAAATTGTTGTATATTGAGACGACCCTGACTCCCGTGCTTATTTAAAGCAACTCCATGTATCCGTAGCAGAGTTGTCGCCGCTCTCCATCGAATGCACCCATCCCATGACACTTTAGCTGGCTAGTATTCGCCCCCAAAACGAATTTGCCCAGTTTACATTTCACTCACTGTGTCATAGGTACCCCAAAGTAACTATTAGCCGACCTGCCGCGGCGTTGGCTGTAGCACTCCCTTGTTCAACCCGGGTGTATTGCTCATCTATCCTTGGATCCTTGTGTCACATAATACCAAGGCTGCGGCGGGGCGCCCGAAAACACCAACACTACGCCGATTCGCATTCTCGGGTTGGAATAGACCTACCGGTGCAACTACCCGTCATTGTCTTGCAATCGAAAACGTAGACACCAGGCCCGTCGTCATATGCAGACCATCAGGCGTGGGCAAAGACACAAGCATCGCCACAGTCGCAGAGCAAACGGCCAGAGAACATGTAGTCATACTAGAGATGGACGTTGACGGGGCTGTACAGCTGCACAAACGTGGCACGATGGACGCTCGGTACATCTTTGTCAGGCCGCCGAGTTTTGAGGAGCTCGAGGCAAGACTGCGAGGGCGCGGCTCGGAGACGGAAGAGAGCGTGGAAAAGAGGCTGATCAGCGCCTAGAGGGAGACGGAGCAAGTGGACTCCAGCCCGGGACTGTACGACAAAATCATTGTGAGCGACGACTTGGGCAGGGCTTATAAAGAACTGGTGCAGCTTGTGTTGCGCGAGTCGGCAATGGCCCAGCAAGGACAAGCCTGGCTTGTGGCGTGAATCAAGTGCTCGAGTTGGGCCGTCTGTCACGAAAAGCGTTCAGTAGTCGACTCGACAACATCACAGCAAAGGATTATTTTGAAAGGCCCGCCCAGCAATAAGCGCCTGTATATATCGCCTATAGGTAACCACATGCTGCAGTCAAGAACACAATATAGAGCACACTTTGAATTAAGCTACCGTCGTGAGGCGAAATTATTCTAATCATACATTTCCTATTTACATCAATATACATGGGCACCATATCAATCATACCCGACTTTGACTCATTACAACATACCCACCTACTCCGTTCGTCTACAGGGCGAAAAGGGCAGCAAGAGCAGCAAGGCCCGCGCCCACAGTCAGGCCGCCGGCGGCGGCCGTCACCGGCGGCGCACTGGGTACGCTCGAACGCGTGGCCGTGTGCGTGGCCGTGCCGGAGCCACCACCGCCCGTCTGCGTGCCTGCAGTGGTCGTTGTGATCATGGTCGAGTTGTTCCCCGTGCTAACCCTTCCCATGGCCAGAACCTCCTTGGTGGATGCGGCCGTGGCGGCCGACAACACGGGTGAGCTCGACTCGGTCGTCTCGGTGCTGCTGCCGCTGGCACTGTTACCGCTGCCGCTGGCACTGCTACCGCTGCCGCCAGACGACGGGTTGTCCCCAGTAATCGTAGTACCGTCAGCGAGGTGTATCCGAATGCTCTTTGAGCTGCCCGACCGATCTCCATACGAGTACTCCTTGACGTCCCGATCCGTAGCCGCGCTGCCGCCCGCATAATCCGTCACGACTACACGCTTGAAAACAGCCTCGGCCGCGCCCTTGGAAAAGTCAGCAACGCCGCCCGCCCACTCAATCGTACCCGGCGCATTGCCGTCATATCCCGCCACCCACGCGCCCAGCTTGACGCGCATCGGGCTCTCGGGATATCTATCCGGAATGTCGGCGCGGCGCAGCGTGCGCCGCACCACGCCGTCAACCGCAAACTCGATGCGCTCCGTCGTCCAGTCCACCGTGTAGGTGTGGCCCGCCGCGGCCGTCGTCGTCGCGTCGGCGACGGGCAGGTAGCCCAGCAGGTCGTGGCGGGTGCTGTCGCCGCGCGAAAAGGTGTTGGACTGGATGCGCGCCGTGTCGGAGCCGACCGTCTCGAGGTCAATCTCGTCGAGGTCGTCGGACAGCATCACGATGCTGGTAATGACGCCCTTGCCGGGCGCCGCCTGCATCTCCACCTCGAGCCGGCCAAAGAAGATGGCCTCCTTGGACTGCAGCGTCGGGGCCTGCCGCGGGGCGTCGACGGCGCAGACGGCGCCGCGCGCGCCGTACGTCACCTCCTTGCCGGCAATGTGTTCAAAGGCGTCGCACGCGCCTTTTGTAAAGTCGCAGCGGATGCCCTTTTTGCCAACGGCGGGATCCGCGGGGCAGTCTGGAAGGACCGTGTTAGCCGTCAAAATTTAGGATTGGGGCG
>JAPERH010000785.1:0-21260 GCA_030411535.1 Beauveria australis
AACTTATTAGTGCACGTGCGGAAATCCTGTCCGACGACGACCAAGAGCTGCTGCGCCCAAAACATGTAAAAAAAAAAAACGACAAAAAAAAGTGCTCATCTGCTAGACTTGACTTCAAGCCTATTCCCACCTTAGATCCATTCAAAGGCTTTATTAGCAGGTTCTAATCTTTCCACCAATACGGTAGTGTACCATATTTACAGGTAACATGCTTAACGCCGACCCTGAGGCTGTTGGTCGAAGCTGTATATATACCAACAAATCATTTTATATTCTCGACAGATTTTTTTTATTTTTTATTTTATTTTATTTTTCCCAGATTTTCCGATGACTCCCGTCTTCATGTTCGCAAGCCCCAAATCACTCATCCTCGCCGGGTGCGCCCTGGCTCAATCGGCAGCCAAGAGTAACAATCGCCAACTTTAGAAATCCTCCAATCGAATAACCTTGTAAGAAGGCTCTTCGTACGGATGAGTCCTATCGAGCGTATGAGTTGGTAATGTCGTATCAAGAGAGGCATCTTTAACGTGCACACTCACTCCTTCAACGCAGCTACTGCACGTCGCGCGACATCCTCGCCAATGCAGATTGTCTCGACGCGGACCTCTTCCACGTGTTCTAGGGCACCGACAGATCCAATGTTGGGATTTGCCGTGGCGCCCGGTCGAAACTGTCCGGTACCCTTGATGGACCAGCAGCACTCCGTGTAGCTTCCAGGTCCCGGATAGCGTCCCGCGCCGGCCTTGAAGATGGCGGCCTTGCAAGCATCAACGGCGGCCGCGGGCGCGTGAAATATGAAGCTGAATCGAGGCACCACTGCAGATGCCATTTCGCCTTGATATTTTTGAATCGGGTCACTAGACGTCGCCAAAGGATTCTCGGCAGCGGTATGTTGATAAAAGGTTGTACGAGGGCAATGAGTACGGGTCAATGAGGGAGGGGCAATAGCGCCGTGTCTGAACGGACCCATCCATGCCCAAGCAACCGCGTGTAAGAGAGAATATATTCAGTGCACGGCGATGTTTACGCTTCCTCATACTTGTCAATTCTGGGTAGTTTATCAGTTGCAAGTATGCATAATACTACAAATCTTTTCTCTGCAGGCTATCTTCCTCGGCAGTCATTCAACTACAGAACACAGAGCGCCTTTCGTCCAACGACTCTACCAATGTCACCATGCATCCCGTCGCAGCCCTGCTTCATGCATGCCATGATTGGTAGATGCAAGTTTCCGCCAAATCTTGTAGCTTTACTTTGAAGCCAGAGATTTGGGGATGTACTTTTTTCCCGCAGTTTTAAACCAAACTGTTTCGCAACGGATGCTACGCAGCAGACTCTGACCATACACTTTGTAGTCAAAGGAGTGGAAGCGCCATCATCAAGGGAAGCCGTGAAGCGGATACAGAGGCCGGCGTTTCTTGTCAGCGAGACCTCGACCAATGCAGAGTAAATTATGAGTGAAATGCGCCAAGAGGATCAAGCTTGAGCGCTGTTGAACAAGCGTACACAGGCTGCTTCTTGTTGTGCACTTCACTGGCCGCCGCGCGTGATTGCTGAACCTCGAGTGTAAGCGGAAACGAATGGAAGGCCGCTTTCAGAATTCCACCGCCTCGCAAACAGACAGCGTGGCAGACGGACCTTGCCATCTCCTCTTGTAAATACGTGACCTGCCGTGTACGAACTTTGAGAGCTGCTTCCCGATTCTCTCTTCCTCTTGCGGCTCGAAGCTTTTCTCCTCCTGTCCGTCCACTCCCGGCTGATTTGACCGGCTTTCGTCGTATCTGTTTCTTGCCTACATCTTTACTCGATCGTTACGAGATATGGGCCTCCTAGTTTGTACGTTATTTGTTCTCACTGATATGCTTCAAATCAAACTCGTCACGCGCTTCCGGCGATAGCTTACCCCATTGGATAGGGGAATCATCATCTGATGACGAATCGCTGTTCGTCAGCGATCACAAAGCATGCTCTCACGACAATGGCAGCTTAACTTGGCAAGAAAGCCCCAAGTCTTGTTCTCTCTCCTCTGGCGAGGACAAGGACATCAAAGAAGAGCCCGATTCGGAGCCATTTTTCCTTTTTTCTGACGAGGTCCCTTTTAACCCAGCTGCAGCGCCGCCGATTTGCCCCGATATCTCTTTCGGCTTTGACATCACAGATGAGGAGGACAGTGATGCGGAGCGCTCGGTTAACGATATTGCGGAAGAGCACCTCGCTGTGGTGGCGTCTGCTGCTGTTTACGACGCAGAGTCGGAGGGCGGACCCGGAGCGGCACAAGGCGACAATGTTGAGCCTTCCGATGCGTGGTGCCAGGAGCTCAAGATGATGTGCAAAGAACTCGAAGCCAATATCACAATCATCATGGACTGCCTTGATCATCTATGTGCTGCGAATGCTGTTGCTCCAACGCAGGTCGCCGCCGTGGCCACCTTCACAGCGACGGGGCAAGATACCGGGACACAAAAATATCGCCAGGAGGGACGGGTTGCCTCCGTTCGGGCTGAAGAGGTTATTGTGCGCGGGCAGCAGGTCGTGGTAGAAGATGGGGGCGCTTGGAAGTATGTGATTATTATCCTCTTTTTTATAGCGAGTCTTTGGACTGCTTTTCAGGTTACGCTGGATGGCTGAGCAAAGGTGTCAGTTCACGCGTCGGAACTCGGGCAAAAGCAATTGATGGGAGGTTGAAGAAACGATACACAAGATTTTAGCAACAGTAGCACCACCGAGACGGCAAGATAAAATTCATCGAGATAAAAAACGAGTGAGCTAATTTGGTCACGCTTCAGTTTGCACCACATGCCGTTTCGCTCAAGGTTGCGATCTCTTGGCCGAGACTGTATGCTAGTAAATGAATAACACTCTGACACATACGCCCGAGATTAATCGGAGATGATTCAACGTGAGTGCCTAAAGTGTGTTGCGCGCCGCGAGGTTTTTTATGGCACACGAGTTGTAATTCGCCGCAGTCCGCGTAAGAAACCGGACCTCATCGCATAGATGACATGTTGGTTGCAGCGCGTTTGACCAAGCGAGTACGGTAGGTATGGGAGCGAAGCTCATGGGGGCGGCAAGCTTCCGCGGCCGCATTCAACTTCGGGTGTTCTTGATGATGGATATCTACGATTCAGTTGGCAAACAGATAGGGTAGGTGCACAGGAAAAGATACATGTAGCTTGTAGTATTCGTCGTCGATAATCGTACAGTCACACAAAGGAGGTCAACATATAATCCATCACAGCGACGCGAGATCTGCAAATTTGATCGTGGAAACATTTGAATTTCGCAAAGCACAGTGCCTTTCTACCACAACACTGCACTCGGGTATGTAGCGATCCTCAAAAATTGGCAGTACCACGTCGTCGTATCCAGTGCGAAAAGTAGGATCGTGAACCCCGGCGCCAGACACTCAATGTGAAAAACGCTTTTCTCCAGCTGTCCACCCATGCAGTGCTTTTGATTGTTCCTGCCTCAAGAAACGACATCCTTGGTACAAAAAAGGCTTTGTTTTTTAGTCGCAAAAACGAGAAGAATGATGTGCCATGCAAGATATCCGGAGACCCCAAACGCCCCTGTTCTGGGTGTCCCATCTTCTACCTGCAAAGAGATAAATTATGTTCGCCAGTAAGTAGGTTGTCTATCGCCCACTGCCCGAAAGAATTCGTGATTGTTGTTTTTGCAGATCCGAGATGAATCACCGTGTGATTTGAACCATGAAAGTCATCAATTTACCCAAGGAAAAGAAACATGCTCCGATGCGGGCAGTTTACTTTCTTCGGAAAGAGCAACCCTCGGTGAGTCTGGCCTTACCACCGGTAGGCTGGCACAGGACGGTGGTGCAGCCCTGGCAGATGACAACGGTCTGGGCGTGGGAGAAGACGGTGGTGATGACGAAGCACCCGGGGCACTTGACGTCCATGAAGAAGGATCGGGGGGCGGGGACAAGAGTCTGCCAAAGGAATTAAATGTTAGGAGCCAATTCGTCGGTTTCGGAGTTGTCGGCGGCATGTCGGCATGCGTCGTACCTTGAGCTTGTGCTTCTTGGCCTCGCTGGCCGCGGAGGGGTTCAGAAGATCAACGGCGAGAACCTAGACAGGTATCTGTTAGCATCTCCAACAGTACATTGCTCAACCATGAAACGTGTGTCCTCTTGTGTCGAAATGATCGTCGGGCGGCAGGCGTGTCATGTCGCTCTTGTTGATTTGTTGATTCCACGATGCAGTTTCCAGTAGTCGATTGCCAATCCATCTTTCGCTTTGCACGTTTGTTCCACTTCATCGGACGAGGCTCACGTTCCATGATTCGCACAGGCTGAAGTGACGCTCACCATCTTGACGGGTTATCTCGAGGAAATATGGGTGTTCTTGCGAGAGTCGAGATGCTTGACGAAATCTAGGACGATTTGGAGGCTCGCAAGATGGGTGAGAGGAGTTAAGCGAGGAAAAGTTCGGTGGACTCGGGGGGGCGTTCTGGTTCGCCTCCGGCTCAAAATTTCGTCAAAAGCAGAATAGTGCCATAGGGTTTTCCTGCCCACGCGCACGTGATGAATATCTTAGCGGTTCCGATTGGCTGAAGCACCCCGCCTTGGTTACTCATCGTGCCAGATTTTTGGAAATTTTATGCAACAAGAAATTATGGGCCCATTTGTACAAATTAGTGCCACCTGGACGGCCTGGCAGGCAACACAGGCACCGACAGACCTCACAGCTTGGTGGGGCTGTACTGCAACGAGGGGCAGTGAGCTTGTGCAGTGACGTGGGCGCTAGGCTACAGCATAGCAGCTCTATTCCTTCTGTGCCTCATTGAAGCAAGAGCTTCTGACCGATTTGCTTCAGTCGGGCAAAATCAACCAAGATGGCAGCACCTTCGGAACAAAGGATTGCTGTACCAATTGATGACCCCAACGCAGACACGGAATGGCAAGTGCTCTCACGTGCGACCAGTTACAAATACGACTCTCTAATACGCAGCACAGGAATGATATTTTGCGCAAGCATGGAGTTATTCCAGAGAAGCCGCTGAGCCCTACACCGATGATCGAGGAAGCCATTCTCGAAGGCAGGCGACTTGCGCACGAGAATCGACTCGAAGGCAAAGATCTAGACGAGCTCGACGAGCTGGAAGACGAAGAGGATGACGCCTTCCTTGAGGAGTACCGTAAAAAGCGCATGGCGGAGCTCAACAACTTACAAAAAAAGTCTATACATGGCACTGTTTACCCAATATCGAAGCCAGATTACCAGCGCGAGGTCACAGAAGCTTCGGAGAAAGGCCCCGTATTTGTCAACCTCACGTCCAGTATGGGCACCAATGTCGAGTCGCGCGTTTTGTCCGAGCTCTGGAGACAGGCAGCGCAAGAATATGGCGACATCAAATTCTGCGAAATTCGCGCAAACCAGGCCATCGAAAACTACCCCGACCGCAACTGCCCCACCATATTGGTTTACAACAGGGGCGACATCGTGAAGCAGGTCGTCACGCTCATGACCTTTGGCGGAGTGCGCGCAACGATGCGTAATATCGACGATATGCTGGTAGAGGTTGGCGCTGTACCGGAGTCTGACATGCGCATCATTAAAAGGCGGCAGGCTGTCGAGGATGCGGAAGAAGAGCGACTGGCAGGCGGCAAAACTATCAAAACGGGAACCGCGGGTCGGTCTCGAGGCGATGACGACGACGACGATTGGGACTGAGCATAATGCAAAGGCGCGAAACAGAATAAAACGAAAAAAGTCCATCATGGTTGCCACTGGTCCTGTAGAGTGTTGCACTTTTATCCACAGCCCCTAGGCTGGGGATATGTAGCGGCAGCAATCATGGGGGTTCTTCTGCCTGAATTTGCGCAGGGGCTCAATTTCCCCAATGCATGTATATCTGTTCGCGACGGAATGCATACGATGGCTATTCATTGGTAAACTACTTCAAGCCAGACAACTAGTTAGAGTCTCCAGGCCCTGGAATTGGCCTACAACGTTGGAGGCCTCTATTTTCGCTCCAAAGTCGATTTCTTTGGACAGGGTGGGAGTTGATGAATTTATCGCCGACAAGGTGTCATGACAACTGAGATAAAGTCCGAGGAGTACGTAGATGCCAAGGGCCGTTGACGTCGGCATCGGCTCATCTTTGATACCGTTACGTCGTACATGGTTGTGCCGCGCCGTCTACGGAATAGTCTGTTGCAAAATCCGATGGGCTCACCATCGCCTCGCAATCGAAACCTTGTTTGCTTGTTTCTCCGTCCCGACGCTACTTTGCGGTGCCGTCATTAAAGACCGGCCCATGTCGAAGACGATCAGTGTCGGATAAGTACTCCGCAATCGCTGGCTTTCCCTGCCGCGTCCGTTGGATTACTTAATATTCGCTTTTCTTTCTTGGACCGCAACGCAACACCCCAACCAATCAACCTCGCTACAAATTTCCCCCAAAAGCAACCAACTCGATCGTTGCAGCCATGACCGACGGCAAATTGGTCCTTGTGACGGGCGGCTCCGGCTTCATTGCGCTGCACGTCATCCACAAGCTGTTAGAAAAGAACTACAAGGTGCGCACGACGGTGCGCTCGCTCAAGCGCGGCGATGACGTGCGGGCGGCCATCCGCGGGGCCGGCGTCGGTGACGACAAGGTCAACGGCATCGAATTCGCAGAAGTCGACCTCCTCGGCGAGGCGGGCTGGGACGCGGCCTGCGCCGGCGTCGACTTTATGTTGCACGTCGCATCACCATTCCCCGCGAGCGAGCCCAAGGACGAGAACGAGCTGATCGGGCCGGCGCGCGAGGGCACGCTGCGGGCGCTACGGGCGGCGCACAAGGCCGGCACCGTGAAGCGCGTCGTCGTCACCTCGTCCGTGGCGGCCATCATGTACGGCCACGAGTCGCGCAGCGCCGACCACCCTTTTAACGAGGAGGACTGGAGCGAGGTACAGAATCCGGCGTCGCCCGTGGGCGCATACCCCAAGAGCAAGACGCTAGCTGAGCGCGCGGCTTGGGACTGGCTCGCGGACGAGGGCCGCGGCGCCTTTGAGCTGGTGACGGTGAACCCGGCCCTCGTGTGCGGGCCCTCGCTGGGCAAGGGCGTCAACACGAGCCTCGAGATTCCGCGGCGGCTGCTGTCAGGCGAGATGCCGGCCTTGCCCGACCTCAACTTTGGCCTTGTCGACGTGCGCGACGTGGCTGACCTGCACGTGCTGGCGCTCGAGTCGCCCCGTGCCGCTGGCCAGCGCTACATTGCCGTCTCGGACGAGTCTGAGGTTTCCATCCGCCAGATGGCAGCTTACCTCAAGCGCGAACTGCCCGCCGCGGACACGCGCCGCGTGCCGAGCCTCTCCGTCCCCAAGTTTCTCCTGTGTATCGCGAGCTTCTTCGACAAGGGCATCGCCGTCATCCTGCCCGAGATTGGCCGCAAGCGCCCCTTGTCCAACGCCAAGGCGCGCAACGAGCTGGGGTGGCGGCCGCGCAGCGCGGCGGACGCGCTCGTCGCCAGCGCTCAAAGTCTCAAGGCCAACGGCGAGCTTTAAACCAGCCTGCGGGGGCGGGCGGCGGAAAGTGAAGGGATGCGACGTAGGCCATGAGGGCATGAGCGACAGCACTTTAGAATATTTTGAACGATCCGTGTGTACAAGAAGAATTAACGATATGGTTATGGTCGAGTCAGGAAAGTAAGAGTTTTTGCGACTGCTGCAACGGGACGGCGATAGTATTCAAGTCCACAGATCGGTATTGAATGTATTGCGTTTGTTTGGATCCTTTGATGATATAAATCAATGAAGACGATGTCTGAGCATTCATGGCCAAATTAACATTGACAGCATCGCCGTTTTCACCGGGAGCGGATTACATTGGGTCCGTTTGACCACGGCTAGACGTCACGTTGCAGAAAGATGTGTGTACACATTTGCTCCCTACAAGTTTGCATGTACTGTGAACAGGTCTTGTAAAAAGCCATGTGCCAGCCCGCATCGGCGACGCCACACCCGATACTAACCAGCCCGGACGCCATCACTCCTATGCTCGAGTCGAAAAGAATGCATCGTTAATATATCTAGAATTCGAAACCCTGGAATATGTTGTAATATTTATGTCTCTTAAATCTACACATGAAAGATGAACAAAATGCAACCGCGGTAAGGAAACAGAGAGGAGGAAATAATTCTAGATGATACTGTTACTGCCACCGTTCTCGGATCTCGCCAGGATCACCATAGAGCCACACACGGCTTCACTAACGCCACGCACACAAGGTTCAAGGCACAATGAAGTATTCATTCAGCTTTCGATGATAGTATAAAACCGTTTGTGGGCTCCGCTTTGTATAGCAGAGAGAGACAGTAATCACATGGAGCACGCACCGAATACTGTGAAGAGGCATCCTGTCACCTACAGAGAAGGGCCCGAAACACCTGCAGAGGGATACGCTGAGATACTTGGAACGGTTATTGCGAGAGCCTGAAACAACAACTCTATTGTGCTTTGCGAGCGTGCCCCGAACGATGGCGCAGCTGTGCAGTGGCTTGCGGGAGGAGCCGCCAGAATCTCGCTGGAGTTTGTGCGAATAAATTCAAACCTGGACGAAAACCAGACGGAAGTGCAGGATTCGGCTGAATACGGTCTTGTTTCGCATTGTGGTGAAGATTTGGGGGTGATGACGCGGACTGGGGCGAGTACATGGGCGTATCAAGAAGAGATCGTCTGAGATGATGATGGCCACGGAGAATACATGACGTTTGTGTAGGCCGAATCTATGAAGAGCTTATAATAATTGAGGTGTGAAGCGGAAGCTGAAAGAGAAAGGTGGCTGAGACCACATGCATGGGAGTTACAAATTAACCTTGTATGTGACATAGGCACGTTGCACATCTTGTAAGCCGTCAATCTTGACTTGTTTGCTATTTATCATCTTTTTCTTCTTGCTTCTTTTTCTTCGCATTCTTGTCATCGTTCACATGCGTCATGTTTCTTTTGGTTCTCTTGTATCAATTTACTACCCTCTCTTGATCAGCAGTTTATTTTTTTTTATACAAATCAGCGCTTATATCAATGTAGTCTTTTTCTAGTTATTATACATTGCTGCAGGGCAATTTGCTCCCGTAATTATTGCTCCGTTGCAGCGGGCGGTCTTTTGGTGCGGATCTCAACCAGTTACCCTGAGACGAGGGTGTTGTCTTACTTGTAGGAGCTTCTCAGCATCCTTGGTTGCTCGATGACGGTGTTGCCTACAAGACAAGGCATCGAGGGCATTTCAAATAGAGCGGTCCCCTGCAGGAGCGTGCCTGTCTGGGCCAATGCGCAAAGCGTAGCTGGCGCCGCTCGTCGGGAAGGAATAAGGCGGCTTGTTTCAGCGGGACATTTATTACTATTTCGGGGCTCCAACGGGCGGCAGCAAATGTCTAAAACTTAACTAGCACCTTGCCTTGGCGCTAGTTAGTTCCTGTATCACTGCGTAGACACTAACTAACGTTAGTTATTTACCTTTAATGCTACGCAGGCGAGATCTGTTTTCTATCAAGAGTCTCAAAAGACTTTTCGCCTTTACAATTTATGCCAAAAATGAATAATGATCATCTCAAATTTTTGTTTTTCATTTTTTTTTTTCAAATTCTAGAATTGTATAGACTTTTAAGCCTAGTGTAGCATGTAAAGAGCTGACATGCTAGCCTCGTGGCGCGCACCACACACGACACCACCTTCTGCCTCGCGATGCCTCCTCCTCGCCCTTAGTCTGATCCAGCCGTGGTTTCATGCCTGACCAACATGTGCCGCCGCCACCACCATTACCACCACCACCACCACCACCACCATCGCGCCGTCTGCCTTCCTTGCTGGCGCTAGTGCAGCCGCTGGTGTATTTGCATCTTCAGCCGGCGGTGCTTGTGATTCACTTTCTGCGGCTCCCGCCCTTCCCCTCTCCGGCCAAATCTCGAATCCCGTCACCGAACCCACGCGCAGGAATCATGATTGTCGACGTCGACGTCGCCCACTCGAGGTCATGAACCCTACCGCTGTCGCCGAATCAACTTCCGTCAGCTCGTCGTCCGATGCCCCGATAGCGATTCATCAGCCTTGATGCGCTCGTCACCCGCCGCCGCCGTATCAAGACCTCCCCGCGGATTGCGCTCTCTCCAAACGCCAATCTCAGCCGCCGCCGTCCCTTCCCAAGCCAGCATCGCATTGCTAGCTCACCAGGCATCCGAGGTGTATATAAAATAAAAACCCGCATCGGGCCTGGCACTTTGATAGTCCTGCTGCTGTCCGGCGCCGACGCGACTCCCGCCCTTCTACCCGCTCGGAGCCCGGGGCGCTCTGCGCACCCTGTCGCCCGCGCCGCTCCCGCGCCGCCATGACGACAAACGCCGTGCCAGACACGCAATTGGGTCTGACGGCCGAGGAGATTCAGCTCCTGCGGCAAGGCCAGGCAGCCCTCGCCGGCAGTGGTGCCGGTGGCGGTTCCAGCTCCTCCCGCGCTGCCAGCAGGGCGAGCAGCCAGGGGCTGCTGCTGCTCGACAGCTCGTCGCTCGCCGCGCTCGGCCGCTACTTTGACCGCCTCATGGCCAGCATCGAGCAAAACATACAGTACCTCAGCGAGCAGGCCCAAATGTTCACCCAGGTCCAGTACGACCGCGCCGGCAACATCATCGACGGCGCCGACGCCGAGATTGCCCGCTACACCGAGATACTGCGCCAACTGGACGAGTTGGAAATGGACTTTGATCGCATCGCCAATGTTAAGGACATCGTCAAGGGCTACCGCTCGAGGGTCGAGGACTTGGAACGAAGTCTAGAGACTAGCGGATCGTCGAGTCGACACAAGCACTCATCTTCTAGTTCACACAAGCACAACAGTTCACACAAGCACAGCAGTTCACACAAGCACAGCTCTTCCCATCGCCATCGACACTGAAACCTTGCGCAAAGTCTCCCAATTTTGCCGATTGAAGTTCGTAGAGCTTATTCCGTTCAGCGACATGACTTCGGGCCGATATACCGCGACCGTTACGCCATTCGTGCACATTTCTTCCCTGTGTGCTTGCAACCGTGTATTCACCTTGCTCTGAAATTTCTCACGAAATCTCAACCCCCCCCAAGATCG
Source organism: Beauveria australis (assembly GCA_030411535.1). Classification (NCBI taxonomy): domain Eukaryota; kingdom Fungi; phylum Ascomycota; class Sordariomycetes; order Hypocreales; family Cordycipitaceae; genus Beauveria; species Beauveria australis. Next base: position 11,080 of record JAPERH010000785.1, read on the forward strand.
CAGCTGGCTGCCACCAAACGACTGTTGTCTCCCGACAAATATGGGAAAACTACGAGGCTTCTAGCCCCTTTTAGAGATGTTCATCTCCGCCCGGAACAGGGACAGACAGCAGGCAAAAGACTATGATTCCGGCCTCACGGCCTAGCAAGACCAAAAACCTCGCGGCCCTTTACTTTTTTTTTTGTCCATTATTCTTATCATGCTTTATTTTCGGCACTTGTCTCAGTTCTTATTCATCATCAGGCCGTTTTCGTTTTGGGCTTTCTTATGCGTTCGGCTTGAGCCCCAGAGACTCGGAGACAAAAGAACTGACTAACAAACAACCATCACGATGAGTCGAGCTAGGGGGATCAATATCTTTACATTTCCAACTGACTGAGAAGCATGGACAGCCCTGTTAGGACTGTCTTGTACCCGGTGCAGATCTTACTCAAGCTTGTATATCTTTGTACTTTCATTTGTTTGAATTCTCTTTGCTGGGTGGCTTGGAGGAGCCAAGACGAATAGTCTGTATTTGGCGGCCATGGCAACGATGCAAATTGGCGCGGTGTCTTTGACTTTACTGGATCTTGTGCCATTTTATACCCCTCTGTTCTTTGCTTATACATCACTGTACACGCTCACATATCGGCCTCTGCTTGTTTTACCTTTTTGGGCAGCTATGAGCAATCGCTCTTAGGCATATGCAACTATCGCTGCCATTCTCTTGTTGCCTACGTCGTCAGTATCAAATCTAGACGAGACAGGCCAAAAGATTGTATGCTACATCGAGACAAGGAATACATTCCAGATCATGGAGTAGCACTCGTGTGTGTCATCTACCCCGCTACTTTGTGACCACTAGAGAGACCTACAAAAGCTAGCATCACCTTTCGAGAGGGTAAATTCCAAAAAAAAAAAAAAAATGTACAGCACCCGGCGTTCGCTGGTCGTCACCGAACCAGCTACTACTCAGGCGCTCGAGTGGTTATCGCTCGGAGATCAGACGGGATCCAGATTTATCACTCGGCTGTGGCCGTACATGTCAGGTTGGTTATCTATTTAGATATAAATACAGGAAAACTGTCATGTGCAGACGGGCGCAAGCGCGCAGCACAGTCTCATGCAATGGCTCCCGGAGGAGGTTCAACGTGAGGCGACTGCAACGGTAGCATCGCGGTAATTGGTGGCACAAAATCTTGCTGCCGTAGGTAGTAATGTGCATTCTCATAGCCTTTTTTGCGCAGCAGAAACACGATAGTTTCACATCCCGTGTGTCAAGCTTCCTTCATAGACCAACCCACGCCTGCCATCAACAAGTCTCACGTCTTACCCTGTGATGCAAATGTAGTTCGCTCTCTTAATTCTCGGTAGCAATTCGAATTCATTCCCAAGTTTACAACTACTTCTTTGTATCTATCCGATACCTCAACAGCATAATGCTATTCTCCAACTCCTGCAGCCCCTCATTGATGACGTCCGATTTCTGCATGAGCTCAGCAATCGCGCCCTCGACCTCCAGGCTCTTGAGGTACTTGTTCGAGGTCGGGCTCGGGTCGTGGATGCACTTGAGGCGATCGAGCTCGGCCTTTTTCTCTCTCAGCTTGTCGTGGACCCTGAAGAAATCCTGTTTCAGCACCGCGCGCTTGTTCTCGGTGGCCGTCAGCTCGACCTTGAGCTGGGCAACGGACGGATCCTCCATGTTTGGGGTTCCTGACCGGAATAGTACGAGTTGAAGGAGGCGACGGATTGCTTCGCGACGAGCAAAACGTTGGTGACGGCCAGCTTCTTCCTGAGTTGGATGAAAGCTGGGTTGCTGTTCCAGCTGAGTGTGTCTGAGGAACACGTTTAGAAACAATGGAGGCTTTCGGATGAGGATAGATTGTATTGGCGAGAAAGACTGTCCTCATTTATACTCTTGAGAATGCGCCGTCCCCGTGCCTGCAAGACTGTGACGGTGCTTCGCCAAGAATTTCCTTGTCAGCCAAACACCTGGTGTGACTGTGAGAATCACAGAGCTTGGAAGAAAACATGGTTCTCCATCGAAAGTGACATTTCAAAATAAAACGAGGCTCGGCTCGGCTCGAGAGTCGCGCAAGCTGTGCAAGAATGTCTGTAACGAGACCTTTTCGCGAACCACTGTCCTGTGCAATCACTGGTCTGTCCAAAAAGAAAGTTGCGGCCCAACGTTGAGCAAAGAAGCGGTGAGATGCAGTGAATACACAGTGTTTAAAAAGCCAGTGTGCTGATTGTGCCAATAGCGAGCGGTCTGTACATGGGTTGCACGGCAGCAGCAGAGCTGAAATACACGACATCCGTTGCATGCGCCGCCCTGTGAGCCAGTCATCGTCGGCAGCAAACCAAGTGACTGAATTCAAAAGAGCGTACTCATCATATCAGTAAAGTGCCGTGTCATGTGTAAAATACATTTCGCGTCCAAGTGCTACATGTACCAGGTCGCAGTAGTCGCTTTCTGCCAGCCCTGTCTTGCATTGGGTGAAGGCACAATGCCATACGGTAGTGTGATGTGCAATAACTTAGTAACTAGAGAATATGATATCCAATCATTGAATAACTAGGGCGTCATCTTATTGTCCACGTGTATGCTTTGCGAGCACTGCAGATGTGTTGCGCCAATCGTACATTGACGAACGGCCTGAACCTATTCCCGGTCAATGTAGTTTGAGGCGCAAGCTCCGGCAATTGCAGATCTTCGTGATACATAAGAACTTTGTCCTACTGAATTCGGCAACATTTTGGTAAAGGCTGTTATCCGCCCTGCAGAGGTTCTGCGATGACTGCTTTTCTCCCGACTTACTACAACTCTTGCTACCCAACTAGGAGAGCACTTTTCCGATTTTCGGAGAGTCCAAGGCACGTGTCAGAGCTTCATCATTTCCTCAAGCTTGAAACGGCGACTCAGCAGCGTAGAATGCTCGGGAAACTGAATTATGCGTGCTCTCTGTCTGATTGGTTCGGCTACGCCAAGTGGTGTAAGGCTTCACCTAATACCAATGATACAACCTCGTCAATGGCTCGTTTAATTCTTTTTACAATGTGTTGACCAAGACACGACATGACGGCGTACTTGTAGTTGCACCTTTGCTCTGAGAAGAAAAGTGACATCTCTTACGACTACAAAACTCGGGTATCACACGAGCAACGAGGGTCATCCCACACGACACTCCGGCTCAGACCACAGCATGGCGAGACCGTCTGTCTGCTGTTCTCTGCCTCGTGTGCTTCTTTTCGAGTCATGCTATCCTACTGCCGAGTTACAATGGACCAACAACCTTGTCACTGATACAACCAGCCGTTTCTACCTTTGGCTTCGGCTTCGGCTTCTGTGAGCCAGCTCGTCGGTATTTGAACAGGCTCAAATGCCTTTTCTTGGCGCACAATGGACCTCTGCGGAGATTTGCGGATCAACAACAAGGATCAGACGTCTCCCATGAAGCAGGATTTGCAGCATATCCACGAATCCACGAGGGGTCTTTTCATATCCCGAGAGCCTTGCACCGCGGCAGCATCGCCTTATATTCAGTCGCATGACGCATGATTGAAAGCGGGTAGATGGTATCTGTCCACTCACACCAGCGAAGTCCATCGTGCACAGGGCAGTGTTTCAAGAGTGGGCTCTTGGTCGTCACAAGCTCGTGCATAAAATTTCTTCCCAACCGCGCCTGTTTGCTCGTCGACCCCTCTTCTCTTCGTGAGCAGCGCCAAGCCAAAAAGAAGGGACCCGAGAAAGATTCCAATCGAACATGAGTTTTTTTTTTTTTGGCTTTGACCGCCCCCCTGCAACCGCAAAGGGACAGGCATGGCGCCCTCCCGCCGACAGAGGGGGAGGAGGGGGGGGGGGGGGCGTGGCCGCCGCTCCCGCTGATGCTCGAGTCAAGCACCCGTGAGAGGAGCCTCTTCGTGGCCCGCAATGATCAGCTCACGAAAAAGCCGAGGACCGCGCTCAATAAGCCGAAGAAAACAAGGAATCATTGCGCATCCGCAATTATAGTAAATACAGACTTTACACCCCCTCTCGGCTCCCCTCTTTCGACCCAACACTGGAACTGTTATTGGGCAAAATGGATCGATCATCGGAATGGCTGAGGGGAGCTCGAATCTGCCAGCGCAGCAAGTGGGCGGCAAGGAGCCCTATAATCTTTATGGATGCCTTCTAGACTTTTTCCATCTGGAAGCGAGATAACCCAGTGGAGCGAGCCGTCAATGCTAGCCCTTTGCGCGTTGCGAATTCCGACATCATCTACCCTCTGTGGCGCCCATTCTCTGTTTCGTCTCATTACACTGGTGCCCTCGAAAGCTGAAAGAGCGTCCACCGAGTCTTTGCGCTGATTTGGCGCACGGCCTGAATACAAGGCAGATCTGCAAGCTGTTGAATCGGCGCCAGCACGGTTAAGGTTTACATGGCGGATTGTGAAGATTTCAAGTCGAGAGGATATTTTCCCCCTCTGAAACCAGATGCGTAAATGACTGCCCACTACAGCTTACAGCAGCAACATCGATCCCTGATAAGCCGCTGGCACTACTCGGTACCATATTCGAGCATGAAGCATAAAAAAACTGCCTGGATATCTCGGTTAGCTAGTCAATCACAAGCGTCCAGCCAAGGCCTTACGAATCTACCGGTAAGTTGCCATCAACGAGTCCCAATCAAGAAGCTATATCCGTACTGCCATGCTATTGGCGGGCCTTCCTATAAAGAATATCTATAGGTGGCGCACAAGGATCAGTGGTGCGCACACATATTAATTCTCATGGTGTGAGGTCTATCTTATAATTACTCCGCCATCTTTGTAAGCAATACCCATTCTCTCTTCTTCACGAAGTTACACTTCGCCGAAATCGAGAGACGGCTAGGGAACAGGCCCTGTCTGGCTGCATGACTGTGGACAAAGAGATTGGGTATCGATACTTGACACTTTACCACAATGTGCATAGCCATTCTTCGACAAATCCCAGCTCGCCTTGTTGTAGTGATAAAACACGCATGTGTCTCACAGCAAAGTCGATCTGCTGAAGTCGATTTGCAAAAGTTGTACCTGAGAGATTTCTTGGCTCAGTATTTATTTTTCTCTCTTTCCACTTTCCAATTCTGTTGCCCCCTCTCTGCGCGTCTACACAAAGTGCGTAGTTGGCTTGATTTGGCTAGGCGAAAGTATGCAAGACGCAAGTTATTGGTGATGACTGTTAGTGGCACAGGCATCTCGGCCTGCTCGTCTATGATGATGATGAGCGAGACAGCGTATAAAGAAATGAGCCGATGTCGGCAGCGATTTTTAGTGTTTAAGCTTCAGCTTGACAGGCTTGCGCAATTATTTCTTCCATTAAGCAATAATGCCCTGGAGGCTGGTTGGCTTGAAGGCAGGCAGTCCAGGCACAACCTACGAGGCGCTTGCGTCTTTCGGCTAAACGGCTCAGCAACACATGAGTTCCCCGTAGGCCAAGTTACTGAGCCAGCTACAATTTTTTTTTTAGCTCTCATGTTTCTTAATAACTACATCTATACGGAGTAAATACTCAGTAATAATGGCAGACGACAGTGGAGAGCAAGCATATTAACTAGCCGGTGGCGGCATTGCCCCGTATCGCTAGCACAGACTAGGCTGGACGAGTCTGAAATGAAGAGGATCAGGAAAGAGAGAATGTGGAAAAAGCTCCGCGCTCATATCCCTGTCCCTGCCGTGGGATGTGCAGCTAGCTTGCTAGCAGAAGGTGGCTGCCACGTTTCCGCTAACTGGTACAGAAGAGTTTCATCACCCCTAAACCTTTCTTTTTGCTCAGCCCTGCGCTTGGACGCCAACCGCAAAGCAGCTCGTTCCTTCCCCGAAGTGAGACATGACGAGCAAGACAAAGCAAACGGTCTCGGGGGAACGGTACGTCTGCTCAAGCCATTGCCCCCAGAGATATAAAGTACTCTTAACTATTATTATGGTTGGGGCGCAACCCACTCGTATAGTCATGCTCGATCGGTAAGCATTCCTTTGATCATGCAAAAGGCTCCAGTGTTTAACTAGAGCCAATATAGTAGCGCCATCTGTGTTGGGTGCTTGGCTTTCGTGGGTTACTCGTGCGCTGTGTTAGTACAGCTCTGCGTCGGCAACACATGAAGACAGGACAGGGGTTGTCAGCTGAATCTTACTTGGTACCCAGTAAATTAGCAGTATAGCTAAAATGTCGTTGGGTTCCTTGCCAAGCACATTGTGGATAGAATACTCAATGGGGCCTTTTTATTAGCACCGCCAGAGAGAGAAAAGAGACTACGGAGAATAGGACGGCCTGGGAAAGGAACGGCCCCAGTGATATTGAAACGCCGAGAATCTCACACAAGCTACCCATGCACCCATGCTCCGGAATAAGAGCCGCACAAATTATGGTCAATTGAATGCCAGTACGTGGAGAATGGCGCCGGTAAAAGTCAGGCCATTTTCGCGTTGCGATTGCAGAAGGGCACCACAAGGCTTTCGGAGGATGGTACTGTATTTGTATTACCTATGTAATGTTTTAATTCTCGTCAAAAGAAACGATATCGAGCGGGGAATATGTGGTAGCGGATGTAGGGCGTACCGAGCCGGTCGGTGACAGGTCAACACGTTGTTCTGCCATGGGTTCACTGTGACATGCTTGTGGGGATCAGTGCTGGCGACAAAGAGGGTGTGTATCTCTTTTCCGCAGAAAATCTGTCGTTTTTTTTTTTTTTGTGTGTGTTGTAACTATTCCCCAGCAACGTAGCCTTTCTCACAAGGAACGAGCGGAACGGAACCGCCCTCACAGCTGCACCCCCCCCTCTCTCTGTTGGCAGGGATAGGCAACGCACAATGTGGCCTCTTTAGGTGCATAGAAACCTTTTCCATGATGATCGCCCAAGCAAAGCCACCAAGAGATATTTACTTGATTCACAGGTTTTCAAGGAACCAGACCAGCATAGATTACCCTACGGGAAAAGAAGGGTTCCGGATTAGAAATTCGTGACATTGCATTGGTCAGTTTGCTGCGAGAAGCACAAGATGCTAGCGATGATCGACTGACTTGCCCTCAAACATGATACAACAACTAACAATGAAACTCGCTGCCGTAGGATAAAAATGGAAGCCGAAGTTGCAGGGTTTTGTAAACAATGTTGTTGTTGTTGTTGTCTTGGCGTAAGTCGGACTCGAGAAGAATCGATTCTGCGCTCAACAAGCAACCATGGAACGAGATGGAACAAATCAGGTGCCATACGAGTCGCCTAACGAGTCGTGATGCATTTGAGACAGCTCGGGATGCGCACCATCGGCTAAAAAAAAGAAGAAAAAAAGGCGTTATTGTTTGCTAATACTTGGTCATACTACATGTGTGCGCCATTGTACTGAGGCTGGCGTGCCAAGTGCGTTACCGCGCCCACCCTAAACTAAAAGAAGGTGAGAAACGTGCGCATCACCCGTATACCCGAAGCCCATGCAACAGATCACCGCGGCGAGCTGCATCAGGGGTGCCCTGCTGCTGCTGCCTTGCCCTGCCCGTTCTTGCAACATGTTACGGGCGAGTTGTGGCCAATTGGCGTCAAGGCGGGGGAGATGAAATGGGAAGATTCCATTTCAACTACAGGCTACGGCGCGAATCCCGCAAGAGCCGGGACACGGATACATGGCATAATACGTCCACATTTTCCTCAGCAGAGATACAAACATGATAATACATGGACGGTTAGCCACATGTTTCTTGGCGCATCGAGGGAAGGGGAAAAAAAAAAAAAAAAGGGCCAAGAAATTCTTTCTCGCAAACTCGCGGCGGCCTCTTGTCACAACGACGAGAACTGAGTCCTAAACGAGAAAGATCTGAGAGGAGAGGGGGGGGGGGAGAGGAAGGGCTGGTTGGTGGATGCTGCACAAGACACGACTCGTGCAGCCAACGCATGCTTTGACACTGCGCATGACCAGCCAGCCAGCCAACTAGCTAGACGAACAACATGGACGGGAGTTATTACTCGAAAACATCGAGTTCATCTGCTTTGATTGACAGGTGGCTGCGCTGGCTGCATTGTCAGGGATCATGGGGGAAAGGGGGGGGGGGGGGTTGTTTTTTCAGAGACACGACTAATTAACAGTGTCTGACCGTTGAGAGTTTCGTAGCCTCGTCGCTGCCGAGTCCCCCCCCCGAAATCAGCCGTATCGACTGAAGCTCACCGCTCAGCGCTTCTTTGTTCTTATTTAGCCCCCCCCCTCCCCTCCCGCGCCTTCTCCCGTGCAATGTCCAGGCACTTGCACTGCCATCGCCGTGCAAAACAATTGATTGATGAGGGATCATCAAAAAGCAGTCGGCTTTCACTGTCCGGGTTCAGCACGGATACTGCGGCCCAACCCACACAAGACGTGCGCCGCTGCTAGTTAGTGCGCCCGCAGAACTGTGTCTGTGATTTGTCTGTGACGTGTGTGTGTGTGTGTGTGTGTGTGTCCATCTCTGTACGAATATCTGTACGGATTACATGGGGGAATCGACCACGCCCTGCACCACTTGTCGCTTGCATAAGCTGAACATTTGGGCTTCTTTATTAGCAGTACAACAAAAACATGACAAACCAATTAACAGCCTCCCACCAAGTTGCGGCGTCATGCACCAGCCAACTGGTGATACTCTTCGGTTCATGCGTGGCTTGTCTGTCAAGGCGTAGTATGTCTGAATCAGGGTATACTAAGTAGTAACAAAGAATCAGGCCGGGCCCGCAGCACGAGCAAACAACAAGACCAACCAACTAAATATCCCCTTGGCACCTCTTGGAATTTACTACAAGTGTAGCTGCGCTACTGGCTGGATGGCGCGGGATGGCTGGGTTAATGACTCTTGCGTCCTCATAAAGGCAAGCCGAGAAAATGTTAAGCGAGTGCCGTGCATTGCATATGTGATATGCTTCTTGCAGCCGATTTCAAGCTAGCTGTTTTTGTCCCGGGAGGGGGGGGGGGGGGGGCTTTCCAACAAGGCATCTGGTCACGATGGTGTCAGGGTCATGACTTGTAAAAGGAAACACGGCAAAAGGAAGCAGGTTAGTGGGGTAGTTGATAATCATTTGAACTGAGTGACCAAGACGGCGACGCTGAAGAGCCCGAATAACCATGTTCCTGCGGGATTAGCCTGGGCGTGTTGGAAAAATAATCAGCTCGACTCGGCCAGCACGATCGGCTATTGATCTTTGACGCTGGGTCGCGAGTTTCTTCCAGAAACAGCCAAAAATCGAAACACGAGCTTATGGGACTATTATTAGAGTGTAGCATTCCGCTCCCCCTCTTAAGATCCGCTTCAGAATCAATCTTGCAGCGGCACCCTCCGTTTTAATGTTTCGAAGAAAAGGTAATTTTACCCACTATTACTCATGAACATGGATTGACCACGGTAAATAATAATATATGACCGTTATACTCTGTAATCATGTTGAATAATTTAGGCTGAGGGAATTGCTGCAAGGCCCCGTTTGGACCCTTTGCACATTTCCCTGAAATAGGCGCGCCCCCCCGAAAATGGGTGCGCTCCGATATGGGAGGGAACCACAATGACTGGCGCCGGCCGGCCGGTCGCCGATCCACCCACATCTAACCAAACTAGTTTGCACATGGCTCGAGTCGCTACTAACTACGGATAGCCAGCCCACCCCGGAGAGGCTAGTTGTGGATTATGTACGGATTACTTTGTATTATCGGCTTATTCGAAAATAGTCAGTCCGTGTGGTAAAACCATTGACAATGTGCAGAGTCCGGAGAAGACAGGTTTTGTGTCATTTCGACCAGACGAAAGCACCAAAACTCAAAATAATCAGCTTCATGGAAAATCATCTCAGCCATTGGTTCAGAATCTGTTATTCATTGGGTTTCCGAAACATCCGACTGGTTCGTGCCTTGGGTGACGGCTACGGTGTTGGTGCCCGAGCGTTTTTCTTTGGGTAGAGCATCTTCACCGATTAATTTTAGATGCCAAACGAGCAAAAGGCAGGGGGGGAGGGGGGTTTGCTGCGCCGATCGCCAGCCAGCAATCAGAATTAGAAACAATGATCGTCGTGTGAGTTATCGGGCCCCCCCTCTTCTCGATGGTTGAGCCCAGGTCCGTGAGAGACCGTAAAGACGTGTCACAAAAAAATTGGAAACTTTATTGTGATGGATCTTCTTTCCGCACTGGCAGGCAGCTAGAGAAGACAGCTAAATAAAAAAAAAAAAAACGGC
>JAPERH010000786.1:0-18872 GCA_030411535.1 Beauveria australis
TAATAGTAATAGTTACTAAAATATTAAATAGTTATATATCTAGACTTTATTTATCTAATTTAAGGATAGCGCTAATAAAATATTGTCTAAGATTAAGAGTTATAAGCGTATATTTATCTTATCAAATGAGCTATAGTAGACGCGGCCATATAATGAGGATTTAGCTCCGCCTTACCCTCTAGGATATATAATATATTCCCTATATCGCTATCCGCGTATCCGTTTTCTAATTCGCCCTCCCGCCCCGTCACGTGGGGTGGCCCCCCCCCTAACAGCGACTACCCTAGCTAACCTTATGTAGGTACCTAGCCTAACTTACTAGAAGTATACTAGACACTGCTATTATAGTTAATTATTCTTTATCACGACTTCGGCCTTTATTTTCTTTCCTAGCCCTATTCTATTTCCTTCTGCCCCTTTTCTCACGTAGCTAATAGCAAAAATGCCGCACTACGCCTCACTGCAGCTTAACGTAATACGCTGGACGGAGGGCTCTCGCGTGGAGTTCACTACAGCAATCTGAGTGTCTCCGCGCTGATACGCCAAGTACTCCCGAAAGTAAACCTCTTCAGTGATCCCAGAAAGTGGAATAGATGTACATGTCCAAATCTAGGAGGAAGGTATGGGTCATCCTTGCCGCTAATGACTCCGTCTAGGGCACGTACAGCCGGGGCGAGGCTGTCGACTGTAAGCGGGACACTCGGCACTATTTGTGTAATGCTCAAAAGCGTTGTCCATGCAATGAACGTCGGCTCCCAGGTTCGCGCAAAAAATTGTGTCGCATCGAGTCGTACCAAGTTTCTGCTGAGCCCAAGTGCCACATCCGATAAAGTTGATGAGTCTATCTACCTGGTTAGTCGTAATAAAGCGATATGCATGCTTAACTTTGGATGCCTAAAAGCTGCAACAAAACATGCGATCACGCGCCTTGTAAAGAGACTTCGTTGCAATTTTCTTCGAAGTAGTCCGGCGTTTCGATGTCCTCACTGTCGTGGAAGCTGCCACTATCGGCGTTTTCATCTAGGGACATGGTGACTGTTTCACAGAAGAGGGTGTTGCTCTGAAAACTCAGTGCCGTCATGTTAAGATCGTTTAAACTAAGGCAGCGCAAACCATTGCCATGACTAGAGTTCTGGCAATTTTTAGTTCTCAATATAAAATCACAAACCAAAAGTTGGCCTTTGGGATATGTGCTATATATATGTGTCCGTGGTCTTTAGTTGAATTTAACACGTTTATTCGGGCGTGCTAAATTAAATGCGTGATTCGTGATGGCTGGCTAGTACAAGCCAGAGAAACAAATGTATGTTCAGGTCTTTTATATTCATTTTAATCAACACTTCGCTCTAGTGAAGATGTATACTTAACTTTGAAATGATAAAATTTGCAGCAAATCAAGCTATCACGCGCCTTGTATTTACCTGGGAGACGGGTACTGACAACAGGAAGTGCTGGCAATGCCCTAGGCCTCTGTTGATACGCAAGTCTAGCTGATGCATGTTGTTACCTACAGACAGAGGCCTCTTTAAAAGAAGCAAGTCTAGCTGCTGTATGTAGTTGCTGGTAATATCCCTGGATTTGTTTGATAAGTTAGTGCTAGCCGATGCAGGTAGTTGCTGGCAATGCTTCGAGACCTAACGAGCACTGAGGTAATTGTAGATCCGTATAGTCTCTGATCAAGCACGTACAAAAGCGCGCGGCAGTGGATGAGCCCCAAGGCTTAATACTCGGCCCCCTCAGACGGAACCAAAAGAGTGGGCGCGTGGCACGAGTCCACGACTAGCTGCCACGTGTCATCTTGTCAAACTCGCTGAAACGTGCACTCGAATGTTCGTTCATGCGAATGACTAGATGGTACGACACCTGGTCTTCACTTTCACCGCGCCCCCAGAGGTGCGCGATTGGGCACCTGGAGTTGAATACTTAGAACAACCTCGTCTAAATATTATGCAAAGACCAACAACAAGTAAAGTAAAGTAGGCTGTTAGGCAGGTCAGTTTAAAAAATAATTTGATAGTACTATAATAGTATAACTAACTACCGTTATTGCCAGTATCCATCTTACTTAGACATATTAGCGAACCTAAACGCTGCCCCCTAAGCCCGTCCACTTCGGCCTTAGGCAGCTTACTAAATTCTTCACTCTATGCCGGCTGGGATATGCCGGCTGGGATATGCCGACTGGGATATGCCGACTGGCTGGGGTCAATACGAGCTCTAAATAGACTCTAACTAGCTAGACGACGTTTGTTGCGTGAATAAATAACAGTAGAGTACGAGTCCCGAGTAAACATATGACTCGACTATAAGATTTAGCATAAATAGCAGAGGGATTTAACTCCTTACCATGGCCGAAATGTAAAAAGCAAGCTTATTCTAGAGCAAAGGGTACACACCCAAATTGTCCTGTGATCTTGAGTTTTTTGGTGAGGATACATCGAAGAGGAACCCACAAAGCTGGCCACAGTAGGCCACAGCGGGCTATAGCATAAAGTACTAAACTTTATTAACTAGGGTTAGATTATAGCTGACTAGGGGGTTAACTAGGGTAGTAAAAGTTATGTACTTTTGTGACAAATTATGCAAAAAAACCCACTCGAGTCAACTAGTCACCACAAGTCACTGTGGTAAGAAAAACTCAAGATCACGGTATAAATACGAATTGCTAGTCTTTATGTCAAGCGATACAAACTGGGGTCTGCATTAATGTACGGAACAACCGTGATTAAATGACGTGATAATATTAGCATAAATTCCATCGTAAATAATAGTACCTAAATAGCTTCTATCACTACTAGGCAAAGAAAACATAAAAGCTGCCCGATTCTTGTCGTCGTCTACATCTCTAGAGACTTTTGTATCATCCTCTTTAGTCGGTCAATTGCCTTGCCCTCGGCCAGAAATTCAGTCGTCTTTTTTTTCCTATTTTTCAATTTTTATTGTCCAAGCCTTTTCATCATTTCGACATGAAGGGTTTCGCATTCACCGTTGCTGCCGTGCTCTCGGGCCAGGCACTCGCTATCCCATCCCATCTTCAGGATAAGCGTGCTGAAGCTGACAATGGTGCAAAGCTTCCGGATGAAACAGATGTCTATGGAGCCTGGGTCAGTGGTTGCGGTTCCATGTCAACCGCTTACTGCGTCAACTATGTGTGGCCTGAATGTATCCACCTGTATAGCGATGTCAACAGCAAGGCACAAAGCCAGCAACTTTCTCAAGCCGGCCTCGACAAGTTTGAAAAGGACGTCAAGGCTTGCATCAAGCTGAGAGATCCTGCGACCAACGAAGGGTTATGCTACGATCTAAAGCTTTCCAAAGAATCCTGTCAAAAGTATCGTCAAGAATGTCGAAAGGAGAACGAGCATAAACTCAACCCCGAACAAGGATACACAGAGGACTCTTTAATCGCGGCAATCGCCAGGTGTATCAGAGAGAAACCCCAGGACCCGAGCCAAGAGCAACCAACCACAACGGCTGGCACACAGGAACCTACAAAGTCGCTGGAGAAGCAACCGCAAAAGACTGTAAGTAAATAGATAATCCCCTGGTTCCCTTTACACATGGAATGGAGGACTAACCTCGATAAAGTCGTCCCTCTTACCGTTTATTAGAGAAGATAATCTCTCTGATATCTGCCTTCCTGGGCAATTCGAGAATTGTATGGGAACAAAGAAGTATTGCGAGCTTGCAGTATGGAATAGAGAAGAGGAACCCAAGCAGTATGCAAGCACGGAAGAATGTCGTGCAGACCGCGAGCCTCAGGAATCCTAAGCTAGAGGACTTCGACCGTGCCCAGGATGACAAGAACAGCAAGAGGAATCGTGAATACAAAAAGGTTTACCGGCACTGGAAGGAGCTGGAACATACTTGGGCAAGGTTGTACGTACAACGCGCTGTACAACGCTTTGTGTAGTATAGATCAAAATGTGCTGTATAATAACTACACGTTGTTGGCTGTTGTAAAACTGTTGTACAACGCGCTCTGATTAGCCCCCTTAATCTGATCTATGGATGTGAAACCCCCGTAAACGGCCAGATCTCAGAGGAAATGCCAAGAAACAACTACCTCAATTGTATCACCTAATCCCCAATCTCGAGCAGAACCAACTGCTACCATGTCGGCGACTGCATCTTCACCATTTCTGGTCCCTTCTACACCTGCCATGTCATCTAAGGCGCCTTCAGAAACCTCTACAAAAGCTCCTCCCCATCAGATGAACATTTGGACTCTATTTCGACTTCCTATAGGCTCTGAACAGACTCATGTTATCTAGAACGATGCTGCTGCTGCTGCTGTTACAGAGATGATCCTTCTAGGAGCTTGTCTGCAGCGTATCTTGCCGCTGGGTGGCTGACCACCGGCAAGGTGTGGTGTCTTGACAATTGGCCTTACTGAAGGGTACCAGACTTTGGTGAGGCTTGTTCCAGGGGGTTCTCCTGTTGCCATTTTTTGGCAGTACGCTACCACCGACAAAAGGGCTCCCGTTGGTCCCCGTATAAAGACCAAGCGACAAAAGTTGTTGACGTAGTCGCGGTTGTCAACCGCGGCCTTCCGGCCAACATCATCGTCATCCCGCTGACGGGTATCGATTCTGACAGGTAAATGCCATTTGGCGCGATACTGCTACAGTCGGAGGATGATGGTAGAAAGAAATATTCCAGGGGCAACTAATGAGAACATTGGCGCGACGCACGCTCTGTGGGGACTTACTAAGTGGATACGACTACACGTTTATCTGCAGAAAGCTCGATAGCACGTCTAAAGTCTACCCTAAGACGCCGACAGATATAAATAAACAAAAACAAAAAAGTGAAATATAGTTTTCTACTATTCATTAATCCTCTGCTATATCCTTATCTCATTATCCTCTCTGTTAGCATTACACTAAACGTGGGGTTTTCCATTGCCCGGGTACGGGCGTTGACATTATAGTTCAATTATAGGGATAGCCACTACAGGCGTAAGAGACTTGATAACAAGGTAACCTAAGTATATATTAGCTTTATCTACTATAAATAATTAATTAATATAGTAGGAAAATGTTTCTATATAAGTAAGCCTTAAAAAGGCAGGCTATAAGTTAATAAGAAACTATAAAAGGGTTTATAGTAATTTAATTATTATTATATAAATTAGCGATAGCTAGAATATCTAATATAAAGATTATAGGCTAACTTGAATCTACTTACGACCGCTTTATACTAATACTAATACACTTCTATAATGTGCACTAAAATAGAGCACTTCCCCGAGCGATCCTGTCCTTGAATGCATTCCCCCTCTTTAACACGTTTATTTACCCCTCTAATAGACGTGCGAAATATCTATATATAGTTATATATAGCAAATTTCTCTAAAGGCTATACTTTATAAGCGCTATTAGCAGCTATAAATAGCATTAGCTATATATTAAGTAAGATAGAGTTAGACTAACTATATTATAATAAAATATACCTCTTTTTATTATTATTAGTAAGTAAAAAGGCACTAATAAGTTTAAGAAATTAAAAGAAAATCTAATAAAATTAAAGAAGCAAACTAATACTATATATTTAAGAGTAAAGTAAGCCTAGGTAAGGAAATATAATACTAGTAGTTAGCTATATATATTTTATTCTAGAATTATATACTATTAACTCTTTGTCTATAAATAGGCTAAGAGCCACATTCTGCATGCTGCCCTCTACCTTATTGCTAAAGTAAGAACTTAAGTATCGGTTTGTCCATTGTCTATTCCTTATTCTCTACGTTTTATTTACTATTGACACTTTTTTGCACATTAAAGAACAGAAGACCAAGAAGCAGGAGAATAATGGTATCCCGAAAAAAAATGATACTAGCAAGACATCCAAAAATTTGGAAAAAAAAAACCTTACTGCCGCAGCAGATGCGTATGAAAAAGCAGATGCCGGCAAGAAAGTAGAAATGCAGAATCAGTTGAATGTTCACCAACCCGTAGAAAAGCCGGAGGCCACGGACGAGGACGATAAGGAGTCCGAAGGAGAGTAACCCGTGAAAAAAGAGCCCGAAGAGAGCGACATGTTTGTATCGACGACCGATGAGGGTAAGGATCATTCGTCGAAGAATGACGGGGCCTCGCCGTCGGTGCGGGGGCCGCCGTCCAACGAGGAGAAGGACTCAAAGCCGTCCAGTGACAACAACCACAACAAGTCTACACCGCCAAAAGTAGGCTTCTAAAACGGCTTGGCCACGCCTTTAACTAATGAAGGAGATGAGCTGGAGTTGGTTCAAGCAAATCCCGTGCGTGAAATCTTCCACGCCGGCGCGTCTGAAAACGTAGGCTAGATAAGGCTTACGTATAGCCGTGCTTTCGATGTCGAAAGACACGGACCACCTAACGCCGCAAGGTTCAGATTTAAGCGACATAACGATAAAGTCAAGACGGATAATCTTAATAATACCTCGCTTAGAGATAAAAAGCGGCGCAATGGCAAAAAGATTTACTAGTATGGTAATATATTAGTAATCTAGGGTATTACCTAGCAGTCTCTAAAAGGAGTCGACCACTATTCGTCACTCGCGCCCCGTAACTAGAAGTAAGGGAATAAAACAGCACGGCCTTTAATATGCATTATAGTGAAATAGGAAGGAAAAGATAAGAATGCGGGGAAGGAAGTAATAAAATAGGAAAAGCGTGACGCAGTATAGAGGTGCTAGGAAGATGAATGAGGTAATAGAGGTGCCATAGTTCTATATAAGGAGGAGCTAAAACTAGGGGATGCTGTTATCTTGGAAAAGGGGGAAACTATTTCGCTTTATGACTTTATAATTATCACTGCCGCGTATTAATGCGAGAAACGATTTAAGGAGTGGGAATCGCAGCAGCGGCCGGGAAGAGACCGCTCTCCTACCCCTGGGCTGCCTCTGTTGAACAGTAAGAATGACAAGCAGCCGGCCGGTGAAGAAGGTTCCGATAAGGCGCAGTCATCTCAGCGTACAAACAACGCAGAAGAGGCTGAGGGTCACGCAGACACTACCCACTAGCCGTTAGTCGATGCTGCCGTGGCTGGTCCCATGTGAAGTTTGCAAAGTTTAGACATAGACGTAGTGATTTAATTAGATACATTTTGTGTATAGACCTATCAGCTCCGTCACGCAGCAGGTGAAATCTTCGGCGCCGTGCTTGTGCATGAAGACCTTGACGGCCGACTGGTCATTGTCCGCCACGACACCGGCCCGCCTTGCGGCCCGTAGATCGAGCCTAGCTCAGTATTGCATTGCGCGACAGAAGCATTCGCACAAGCTCTTCATGCTGGCCTCTTACTGCCGTTTCCAGCGCACTCGCGCCTGCACCATCTCGAGCATTGACGTCGGCGCCGTGGTAGATGAGTATCTCGACCATGGCGGCTCGGCCAAAGTGAACGGCGACGTGGAGCGGTGTGCTGCCAGTCTCATCGACTGCACTGACATTGGCACCCGCCTGTATCAACGAGAGAAGTATGCCAGTGGTGCCGTTTTTGACCGCGATGTGGAGCAAGTTTGAAGGCTGGCCATTGAAGCAGTCCTGGGCGGCAACGTCAAGGGTAGTCGGTGGCACCTCGACAGAACGGTCGGATGATGTGCTGTGCATTGAGGTCACAGGAGCTTCTGATACTGCCCCGGTAATAGGCTACATTGGTGTTGATTAGCGAGTCCGACATGTATCACAATCAACATGTTTTGCTCCATTCTGCACTCACTGAGCAGTGTAAAGGAAAATGGGACTGCGTCTCCCCTTTGTGCTGCAGATTATCTGCTTCGATATCCAACCTATCACTGGTACACGTATCGGTTGTGCCATTGTAGAATCCGTCCATCGTCCAAATATCATGCTGCCCTGTCAGATCATCCTGCAGCGTAACATCCGAGGCGCTGCTGCCCCAGGAATGCAGCTCATCTGTGCGATGGGGTATCAATGTTACGTCGGTAGCTCTCTCTGTCCGCGCTGATGTGGATGTGGTGGGATAAGAGATGTATGTGCCTCCAAAGTCCTCAAAGACACCACAATGAGGAGGCCTAGGATGAGGTGCTGGGCGTAGCTCTCTCCCGCTCACGGAAGCTGATAACGGTCTGCTTGTTTCGTTGTCATTCCGAAGAAATCTTGATCTTTGCCGTGCTCCTGTAGTCAGATAACCCACATTAGAATGTGCAAATGTAACGTGCTAAATTTGCATACTCGATGCGCGTTTGGCCAAGCGATTCCGCAGCCGGCGCCGCGGGACCTCTTCATCCTGTGCTATCTCAACGATGAGTTGCCCGTTCAGCAAATTCATGTCATATTCTTCATACATTTGAGTTATGTGGCCTTGTTTCAAGCTTGAGTAGCATCCAAGCGGCTGTCTACGTTGTTATGGTGGTACCAAGCGCGGACTGTATCGTGTGGCTTGAGGTGGTCGCATCAGTTGAAGCTGGTATTTTGTCATCGAGTGCCGGAGGCAACTGAAAGGACCAGACCAGGATTCAGCGAGCAATTAATCCATTTCTCTAGCCTGATGCACCTCGGTCGATAGCTTATGCACATTGACTAGTGCGGTTGCCAGGCTCGACGGCAACGGGCTCCCTGAGACGACTGCAAGCCACGCCTCCGCATTGGGGTTTATGTGCAAGCAGTACAATTCAACTTGCGCTGAAGTTTATTCACTTCAAGTGGTTTGCATCTTGCTTTCAGACCTTGGATTCATGTTGTGTTGTGTGAACGGGGACTAGTTGGATACAGAAGCATCAGCGTTATGGGATACGAGCTTAAGTATATACGAACAAGGTTCGCCCGCTCGTGCGGTGCTTCTTATTCTGCCCACTTTACGTCTGGGTTTTACAGCCGGGAACTTGAACTATGATGATGTTTAATTGGTTGACCATAAAGGACCTCTACGTACTGGCGCCATCTTTTGTTTCTGGTGGGGGCTGGTAAGCTGGTGGCTCTGAGCTCTTGGTATAGTAGACGTTATGATATGCTTAGTGGACAACCCAGCGCAGACTCCGCAATTCGACACATGTCTTTCTGTAGGCTATAGTCGCAGTGGCCCCCTAGGCGGTCACTGATAGCTCTGTCCACGGGTGCTAAGTGCATCTGAAGCCCTCTCGTGGGCTCAGATGAGAACGGAGAGGCTTATACTAGCTACATTGACTATGTATAGCATTGACTAATCCCGGGCAAAACGAGCGTGGCTGAAGCAGATTGACAGTAGTCACTGTATGGTAGGACATTTCGCCCTGTATTATGTTGTCACCTGCATCTACTAACGGGCCGCTTGCAGCCTCACTGCTGGGTTTGGTCCTTGACCCGTGTGTAATTGGCAGCTTTGAGGCTACCTATTGAGAGAAGAGACGTACAGTATGTATGCGGCACCCTAGCGTGTATAGCGTAGGATCGCGGGATGCGGCCCGCCATTCCCGCCCCCAAATTGCCAGGTTGACCGAGAGTTGGTTGCAGCGTGCGGGCGGGGTAACTTTTTAATTGCAAAATGATACAACGCGAGTGATTGAAACATGTCAATACTGCGATCGCGAGCTACTTGATACTCTTGCCACGTTTTCGGACATGCACGTCCATGACAAGCAACAAGAGGGCAGCTCACACGTAATGGCTGCGCAGCTGGACTGCAGCACCTGCGCAGCTGCCGTAAGTTTGCTTCACAAACGCTTCGTAAATTGCTGGAAGCTCTTGCGCTACCCTGCGCGCATCCTGTCGACAGACGGGTGAGCGTATGACCATGCAGGTAGTCCATAGCCAGTCACCTTCCTTGCCGCCGAGCTTGCTGGCTGGCTCGATGTAGACGTGATGGCGCATTACATACGTGGTCAGGTCCAGATTTGTCTTTGCGAGAGCTAAAATCGGACTGAATTTGCTGTCCACGGCCTCGTGTGAAAGGTCGCCCGTCGAATGACCAGGAAACAGAGGTGCGATTTTTGGTAGGCTGACTGGGACGAGACAGTTTATTAGCCACGTGTGGTCGCATAACTCGTCGCGTGAGAAAGGTGTCGAAAGAGCCTCAAATGTGGACCAGGCGCCGACGGAGCAGAGAAGCGACAGGCCCAAAAAGTCTAGTCCTCGTGCGATCAGGGTCGAAGCGGAACTCATTGGACCTGGCATCCTAGCGTTGACCTCGTGAAGATAGACCAACGGCTGTCTTCGAGGAGGGTCACTCATTGGTTCTAGATCAGGAATGGTGGCTCCTTTCTCCAAGACGTAGCTCATCGACGAATTGCGAATCCGAGCCTCGCAATGGAACACCCCGGTGGTGAAGCCTTGCTGTAGAACCGCCGCCACGACGCTTTCGGAGATGAGCTTTTGTTCGCTCTCGGGTAATCGAGACGGAACTGCGACCTGTGTTTCAATGAATAGCGCGCTTGTTGCGTCGTCAGAAAGGTCGCCAGAGTAAGGGAAGTCGTCCACAACTTCAGTGTATAAAGCTCGACCGTTCAAGAGAACAATGTTGCAGTCAACTTCAGGACCGTTTTTATAAGGCTCGATCAGGACGCTGGGGTTTGTTGTGTGTTGACTGTACACCAGTGTCTTGCGAACAGCTTCTCGAAGTTGCGAGGAGGTGTCTGCTCTGAAGACGCCGGAGCTGCTCGTGCCTGCAACCGGCTTGCAGACAACCGGGTAGCTAAGTTGACGGTCAGACTCCAGCTGGGCGTCCAGTTCTTGGACAGACTTGACGGTGAAATAGTCTTTGCCCTCGGGATCCAGCGTACGCCGGGTGAGGTACTTGCTCGTTGATATCGAGAAGGGCTCTGGCCCATTTGTAAATAACCCCAGTTATTGTGCTGCCATGGCCACCGGCACCATGTACTCGTCCCAAGGACCACAAAGTCCGTCGATATGGCCCGGATAGTCACGGACAGCTGCTACGATTCTCTGCGAGAAGCCCACATCGAGTGTCATGTCGAGCTCTATGTAGCCATCGAGATTGAGCTTCTGCAACGAAGGATCTTCTGGCGACCAGGGACCGGAACTCGCTACGACAACCTTTAGGCCCAGAGCCAGAGCATTAGCCCACGAAGCCCTGAGGGCCGAGGTGCGACTCCAAGTGACGAAGACTACTCGGCGTGGCTGAATCGGATGCGTTGACAGCAGTGGCAATGAGAGCCGTCGCTTCAGCTCCTCACCCAGCTGTTTGATAGATTCGTCGCATAGCGAAGCCTCGGTTGCATTGTTCAGAGCTTTTGAGACGCAGTCAATGTCGGCAGCGAAACAGTCAACGGCCACGACTTTCTGTAATGGTGAGAGAAAGCTCTTGGTGGACGTGACTATAGCACTGTCTGCGACACGAGAGGCCCACGGGTCCGCGTGTCTGATGTAGCCACTGCCTCTTGGGATCTGAAAAACGACCATGCCGCATTTGCGCTCCAAGGATTGTTGAATAAACGCCGCGATAGCTTCGCTATGGGTCGACGTTAGCTGGAATGCCTCGTGTATAGCGGTTCCGGTGTTAATCCAGATCCCGCTACTGGCGCTATCAGGAAAGGGCACTGGGCTGCCATCAACGAGTAGCTTAGGAGCGACGTAAAAGTTGTTGAAGTTTTCCGGCTCTTGATTTTGCACATATCGCCATTGGCACTGGAGCGAGACTAAAACGGTCAGTATCAAACGACGCAAGACATGGCCGGAAAAAAAAAGAAAAGTATTAGGAGACGGGGGGCGGTGGTGAAGTAAGCAGTTGAACCAACCTTGGGAGTCTGGCAAATTCAGAAGTACACGAAAGGTGTTCTCTATGTTAGCCATGGCTGAGCAACAGGGTCGCTGCCTAAACAGAAGAAGGTTAGGTTGTTATCGTGTAGATTTCGACTGTCCAAATGGAATCCAACAAGGAAAAAGCCCCTTTCAGGACTGCGGCTGTATTATAAGTCGGCGGTGGCATATCCTTCAACCCTGTGCGCGGTGATTGGGGATGCCTATTCTACCAACTCGGCCGTGCACGAATCGGATCATGTTAAGAAAAGCCTCACAGTTCGGCTGCATGTTCTATGCAGCCACTGACCAAGTATTTACGGGGCACTCTGACTCTGCATTTGGCGTAAGTTTGACTGTCATTGGGTAGTGCCTCTGCAGAGCCTGTTGCTGACCTGCACGGTCAAATTGAGCACCAACTATGATGCGTGGCGGAGCCATCTCCGACTTCCGACTCGCTATCTTGAGAGTTGACTTTTCCAGGTCAAGTAACAGGATCTCATGAGCTTTCGTCCGGCTATGGCTCGCATTTAAGATTTGTCAAAAGAGCCCCATACCAACCCGAGTCGCTTTGTCGCTTACATAGCCAGCTTGTTTGGCTCCCAACCACCCCAGCTTGCTACCACTGTTTTACACTTCCAAGTTTCACCGAGAAGAATACGAGCTTGCTTCACAATGTCTCCTCCTGTGGCTGACAAGCTGCCGCAAGAAAGCGCGCAGAGGCGAGATGTCGAAAGTGAGGCGCAATCTTATGTACAAATGATTGTTGAAAACATCCAAGCCACCAAGGCACTGTGTCCGCTCGACACGCAACACAAGGTTGTCAAGATGATGCCTTCATTCAACAACGTGTACAGCCTCCTCGGCTTCACCACGCTAGATATTGACCTCGAAAATGCGGTTCTGCAGAATCACAGCATCGTCAAGCTTATGCCAGACATTAGATATGTCATGGGAGAATGCGAAGGTGCCCTCGAAGGTACTTGGGCAGACAAGATTATCGCCACCAGCAACATTACCGATGGTACGCCTTGCTTCCGCGAAGAATATTGACAGCTTAGTAACTAGTCACAGCATGGGAAGCCTTCAACACCAGCCCAGTCCACGAGTTCTATGAACACAGCCTCAAGACCGAATGGGCATGTATCCAGCTTGCTCTTGGCCGAGACCCAGAGTCGATCGCAATTCTCGGTTCGGGAGCTATGCCCGAGACTGCTGTCTGGGTCAAAGTCTGGGCCAAGCAGCGCGACAAGCGGGTGCAGATACACAGCCTGGAGCTGCTCCCCGAGCGCCTTGAGAAGAGCATCAAAGTGATTGATGCCCTATGCGACTTGCAAGACTGCCGCGTGGCTATTGAAGGGCGCGTTACTTTCTGGTAACACCCAAAAACGGAACTGTTCAGCAAAGACCATCAAGTTCTTGGTGTCGACCTACTACCTGCGCCATGACCGGAGAAATGGAGACTTTATCTGATACAGCTTCAGAGGTAGCTTTAATGCCTCGCAAGACCTTGGAGAAACAAAGTAAGTTTGCATTCCAAACACATCTACCGGAGCTGGCTGACATATCGTACGTGGCCTCAGGAGCAAACTCGGCCTTCCAAAAAGGAATAGTGATGCCACTACCACCGAGCAAAATAAGAGACAACAGCCCGTTCCAAGGTGGGATCCAAGCTGGACAGCTCAATACAGTATGCCTTCATATATGTTTTCCCTCGGATCAATGCTAATCGACTCTAGCTGCGATCGCGAACGCAAAGTAGAGTACGCTTCAGCCTCACATACATCCAAAAACATGATCAAGGCACCACAGCGACTCCGAAAACGTACTTCTGCTGTCTCGAATGCTCCCTGAGGAGACAAAAGAGCCATATCTTGAAGAGTTCATCATACTTACATGGGTGCCGGTAGATGGCAGGCTAAATATCTAAGCAATAATAACTAGCCAACCCTGTCCATGCCAATTTACCTTTGCCATCGTTGACCTGTCTCGGAATCCCTCTATCCCTACCCCCACTGAGGTAGCCGCTGGATCCTTAAAGCTTCAAACTATAGACAAGTACTGAGACTAGAGCGAATAGTGAGCAAGCCACCGCGAAGGGAACTCCAAGCCATGCGCGACCCAAGTTAATGCCTACGGCGAAAGCCCACGCCATTCCCGGTCCTGCCATGAGGCTCCCTACCCCTTCAACGACGGAAATCAGCGCATAGAGGCGGCCAATATCACTTGCATGGTTGTCTTGTTGAGATTCGACGAGGGACGTTACTAGACTTCGCATGACCGGAGCAAATCCCGCACCAAGAGTAGTTATCGCAACGCCTTGAGAGACGAAGTGTTATCCTGGTGTACATGAGTATTGTAGGGCTGGAGTATCATACCTATTATCATAATAACTGCTGTACTGGATAAAAATAGAACAAAATAGCCAAGTGTTAGGAAGAAAATACTGCCAGCTCCAACGAGAAAATCTCTGGTTGTAGCCGGCTTACTCACGAGGAGGAAGTTGGTAACAGCAGGCAAGATGACCGTGAACAAGATGATATTTACACCAGCACGCAGTGAAACCAAGAGTCCTGCCTGTGCTCGCGTTAATTGAGCTCGTAGTTGTTACTCTATAGCTGTAACTTGCCTGGGCGATGCTCCATCCGTATCTCTTGGATGCATATTGAAAGAGAACACTATTTGCCTGACGTCCTAATTTCGAGATGAAAAAGGTGTAGACTAAACAAGCGACGGTGGTGTCGCGTAGAACGAACGCAAATGACTCTTTGATGCGTGGAAGCCAAGAAGCGAGGTCTTGTCTTGGTCTGCATGTATCAGAGTATTGCGAGGAACCTGGAACAGGGCTCGCAGTGCAAATGCCATCAGAAGTTTTCGGATCGGTGGAAGAGAGGGTCTCAGGTAGAGGGAGAGCCAATGCGAGAGCCAGCAACTGCAGCCCGACGGCGACTATGAGGGGATGCATTGTTCCCTTGGCCATCAACATGGGCGCAATGGGCGGAACTACGAGGTCGGCCAGCTGATCCGAGCAAAAGCGATAGAAGAAGACGGTACTCCTGAGAGGAGGGCCTTGGTCAGTAGCAGGTCCACAACTTGAATGATTGTAGGGCAAGCGTTATATACCTCAGGCCGGTTGGCACGACATCGGCAACCATGGTCGTAAGCATGGTTGTGGCCACCGTTGGCCCTCCACCTATAAGGAAGAAGAGGGACGAGAGCCAGGTGAATCTAAGCGGCAGGTCAAGCACCCCTATCTGGAGGTTGAGCAAGACAATGTCAGAGTGCAGGGCTTGTCAAAATAACCTGGATAGCACGTACCAAGTATGGAATGGACGCCAAGGACATTGTGTAGCCTGTGAGGCCCATGATCAAAATCCACTTTCTTCCGCGAGTGTCGGCCAAGTATCCATAAGGGATCGGGAGCAAGATGGCTGGTATACTGTCGAAGAAGAGCTGCCAGCCCATGACGGAAGCTACTTCGGTCTGAACGGCGTCGATCTTGCAGAGGCGCTCAGGCACGGAGCCGCCGCTATCCAGGCGGGAGGGGTCATGGTGCGCGTAGTACCTGGAGCAGGCGACCGACTCCAAGAAGCGAACCCTGGGCGCTGTGAAGAGGGTTTCGCCCATGTCGGCGACAAAGGCGAGACAGACAAGGACGGCAACGACATAGATCCAGGGCCATGCTCGCCGTCGTGATCGGTGAGGCAACGCGTGGTGCTCGTTTGTCGAGGAGCAAGGACCTTGTTCAGCGTCAGCGTCAGCTTCGGCTTCGGCTTCCAATTCGGTGCGCCGGGGCGATAGCAGAGCAGTTGTCTCATCAACAGTGGGCGCTGGCTGCTCGCGGCTACCATTGACGTGTTGCGCCATGTTGCGAGAGCACAGGGGGGGAAGTCGGTGAGTGTTGTTGGACAAGGCTGTGATCGATCAAGCCTGCTGACTGAAGGCGCGGCGGCGCCGACGTCTCAGGTCCAAAGCCATGATGACGAATACGAATACAAACACGCTCAAATTCAATAATCTTAAAAAGGGCTATTTCTAATTATCGCGATTCATCTATGCAGTAAACTCACCATTTTGCCGGTTTAATACACAATCAAGAGCAAACCTATTTAATAGCGTCGCCGTTTAAGCGCGCAAAGGTGCGACGTCATTACATGACCCTCCTACCTTAGGTAATAGGTAGTGAGTGCAGTGGACGGCCGCCATAAGCATGCACTATTGCGGCCAAAATGAAACAAGACGGCGACGACAGGATATGACCAAATTTGACAGGAGATATGCCTCCTCTGCGGCAGACCGCTTCCGTGCACTGGCAACAAATGTAAGGGTCTTTCCCTTATTTACTGGTACTACGAAGTCTAGGTAGAGGCTGGTTGAATCTGCGATTGCTCAGGGGAAGTAGTTGTAGGTTTGCTATATGAAAGGCTTGAGTAAATCCTTCGCGTTTGTTCCCACCACTGTTGTTTTCATGGTCAATGTTCTTGAATTGGTAACATCTCAACTAGTGCAGACCCATCACGGCTCGCAGCAACGGCAACTCGATTAGAGCCCACAAGGGCCACCGCCCAAATTGCCTGATATCTTGGAGACAGTGTTACAGGCTCTGAGCTTTCCTGCGGACACCAGATCTTGATTTGATGATTCTTGCCGCCTGAAGCAATGTAGTTCCCTGCAGCATCGATGCAGGTAGCACCAGGTAAGTGTGAAGCAACAGAAGCAGTAAGACCGATCGTCGGCTCTAATGACCATGTCGAAATATATCCAGTGGAATGTCGTCCTGCAATACCGTAGTTGAAGAACTTCACAGAGCCAATGATACTATCTGTATATATCTGACTGGTCAGTAGGCATGATCTAATCTTGTTAGCTCGAACAACCGTCTTTCTTCTCCTAGTAGCGCCTACCCATCTTCGATATTCCAGAGCATGAGCATGCCCTTCTCGCCACCGGCAGCAACAACCCCTTGTTCACTTTGAACACCTAAACAAAATACGGCGCCCGCGTGGCCTCGCAATACCCTCTCACAGTGAAACCCGCTTTTAATATTCCAAACGCGGACAGTGCGGTCTGAACTGCCGGAGACAAGCAGATATCGACTTTGATCAACGCCAAGACATCTTACAGCACCTTCGTGTGCACTAAGCTCTTGAATGCACTCGGACTTTTCTAGACTCCAGACATTGATAACGCCGTCTTTTGACGCAGACACGAGAGTATTCCCGTCTAACAGGAGCCGCAAGTCTCGGATGGTAGCTCGGTGCCCCTTGAGCACATGCGTGCAAGTTCTGCCAAATTTCAGCGTCTTTCGCAGCTAAATTTGAGGCAGATTAGTTAGTACTTACCCTCCTTGCATGAGATTCCAAATTCGTATTTCTGGAGAGTCACCACTATCTCCGCTAGCAATTCGGCCACCGTCGCTCTCTAGTGCCCATATTGCCGAAGCGTGGCCTCGAAGTACCATTGTTTCCTCATCTTCGACGTTAAGGACGTGTATCTCACCATTGTCTAGCGCAATAGACAGAATAGGCTTCTTAAAAATGCATTTGGTGACAACTGCATCGTCGTGCTTGGTTCCTCCAATCATATATTGCATTGTTATTTCCAATTCAAATTGTTAGCTGTTGGTATTGACTGGGTTGACAAAGTTGGATATTTTCTAGAGCAGAAATGCAATGTTCAATCGGGGTATTCCGAGACAAAGATGCTCTTTTGGATCTACCTGTAGTCAGCGATGCCAAGGCCCGAAGGACAGGGCCGAAGGACAGGGCCGAAGGACAGGGCCGATGTGACGGCAAGCGTTTAATATCAACGAATGCAAGGAGTAGCACGGGCACAGAAACAACAATCTATCAGAATTGGTGCAATTATTATGTGATGATTCAACTAAGAATTGGGTGCTTGTGGGAAAATAAGGAGGGGAAGGTAAGGAAGGAGTGGGTCACGTGGTGATGCTGCATCATCCGAAGGACACGCCCGAAGGACATTGCATAGGTTCGGGTCTCAATATAATGCTAGTCAGCAGGAGCAGTGACCCTCTGGGTTTTGTCAGCGAGACAGGTGCTGATCGTCATCGAAAGCCGAAAATGCCGCGAAGTCTTGAACTGTCGTGCCTTTCTTGAGCTACTGCAAGTTGGGATATATATAACGTTGATCGCCATGGACAACTGTCTCTTACTGCCGCGACAAATATCTTATATACCAACACAATAAGCCTGTTTTCTGAAGGACTACCCCCTACAATTCATGATCATGAATCTCTCTAGACTTATGGGTATTTTATTGGCGAGTCTTTCGATGGCTGTTGCCCAGCATAACTGCGAGAATGCGTAAGTGTCGCAGTTCATATCATAGCTTTTGGCTAAACAGAGTTATATACAGAGCTGATCCTGACAATGGGGTGGGCAATTTCTGCTCTTGCTCCGACGGTAAGCACAGAAGTTACCGAAAACCCGCCTGTGTACTAACTAATACTTTCCAGGTTGCTGGTATGAAGGCTGGAATGGTACCTGTGATCCCGTCGGAAGAAAGGTATGATCTTCGAAGTGGACATGCTGAAATGATTGCTGAAAGGTGCTAGGCACCATCCTGTCCCCCTCCTGGCTCTAACGGCCGGCGGTCGCCTGCCATAGAGGTCCAGCATTGCCCTGCTTACGCTTGTGACGAAGATGAAGATTGTATGGAATTGAATTGCGGACCGTGCAGTCCGGCAGCAAAGCGTTGCTATCCTAATTAGTCACTCAGGCGATAGCGTTCTGGTCAAGCGCCGATTCAGGCATACAGAAACGCTACATCGGACTGATTCCAAGTTTTAGTTAGGCGGCGAGTTAAGGTAGACAGCTAGAACGACAAGCGTGGTTTTTCCAGATTTTGGTTTGATCTCATCATTAGCTTACCATTAACATACTTCTTACTCGGCGTAGTAGAGTACGGTTTATAAGCGATACGTGGACTAAAGAGCCCTCGCACTGTCCGTTGTCAGGTTAATGTATTATCTATTTAGCTAGCTGTTCGAAGTTGAGCATGAAGATCTGTATCGTGCCAGTTAAGCGGCGGTGTATTTTGCCTACAGCTATGATCAGCTGGCATTAAGGCGTTTTGGGCTGCCTGCGACGGTTGACCACTCCGCCACCAGGGCTTGATGAAATCGGGAACCGCGCTCCCTATGACCCCGAAAGACAATAGAGCGTGGAGCGACAC
>JAPERH010000787.1:0-27579 GCA_030411535.1 Beauveria australis
GGTGGGGGGGGGGGACGGGGGGGCAAGGGTCAGAGGGGTCAGAGACATGCATGCGCAGCCTTTGGGGTTTCTCACCCGAAAGGGGATCCTTTGATTAAAAGCATGCTCCAAAATCCTCCAATCCCTCCAATCCAGTGTCTCGCAATTACGGATTACTGCCACCCTCATTATTCGTAATCGCCACGGGGAGTTTCTAGTCGTAATACTGAGCCATCCACTACAAAAAGGTGGGCGCGCCGGCTGGCTTGCGCCGGCTGCACACGGCACAGAAATCTTATCGATTGGCAGCGGCTAGATGCGGACAAGACGGTTTCTCTTTTCTCGTTCGATGCGACAATGACGGGTTGTTGGGCCCGAACAATGCCAAGGGGGGGGGGAGAGCATGATGACGCTTTGTGTACCCCTTTTCCCCTTTTTGATGGAAAGAATTTATGCGATTTTTTGTTTTCTTATCAGTGGTAGTTATTTAAACAAAGTATCTCGAAACCTTTTTTTTTCCCCTACACCACCAAAGTCGTCATGATAATCCTTCGTGACGCTAGTGGCTGGCTGAGCCACAGGCGCGCGTGACCGTTCTTAAACCAATACACCCAAATGCCACCCCTCCACCACCTTCCCCAAAGACATACATGATGCACCTGCATGCGTAAAGATATCTGGGGGTAATTGTCTCTCCGAATTCACCTTTTCTAGACCGCCATCATGCGGAGAACCCAAAAACTCCTCTTGCTACTCCGTAGATAAGCAAAGAGGGTCAAAACGATGGGGGTCGGCCTCGTCTTCATCACAAAAGCTTCTCTATCGCGAACAGCTCGCGTCATGACTGCCCCATCCTTTTTTATGCTCTAGTTATTCTCCAACTTTCTTCTCCAATTTCGCGGCTACTGAAGGACCTAATAACGAACATCCTCCGTTTTGGAACCAATTCCGCCCATGGTTCCGCTGTATGGCTACCCAAGGGTTTGCTCGGTGGCTTTGCGACAACGCACGCACCTCCAAGTTCAAACTCCAAGACATGGCCAAGCTAATCGGTTACCGGCCGCTGGGCTAAAATGAGTGGTGTGCCGCATTTTGGACGAATCTAGGCGATCGGCAATGCATTCCAGTGGCTTGTCCCGGGGCTCTAATTTGTACTCCGTGCACAAACAACTTATTACGGCTCCTACCCTAAATACAACGCGAAAAAAACAGCTGCAAGCAGTCCATGAGCGAGAGTGACTGAACGCTGCTGACCTACTTCTGCTCAGTTCCATCCTTCAGCAGCTCAACCGCAAATCGTGGATCTAATCCAAGGCTTTGGCTTCCACACAAGAGTGCAATTCGTCTCTCGCGCCACCTCGTCCAAGATTCTGCGACTTTCATGGCAACATCCACCCAACAATGGCTCCGTGTCGAGCGCCGAAACGCATTCAAGGTTTCATCGCCCTTCGGGCCATTTGACGTGCATAAAGACTTTGCCTTATTGAAGAGAGATGAACAAGACAGATATCGACGGCCAGAGAGTCAATACATCACAAGAGATGCTCAAAAGCCACGTCGCGCACGTCCTGCTCCTCATCTTCCTTGACCGTGACAAGTCGCCGGGCCCAACGGCGTTTTAGCGACATCTCTTGCTTCGACGCAGCCGCCGAGTATGGACACGAACGTGTTACAGAGACTCTGCCCCGAACGCCGTCGTTGGAAGCTTGTGTTTCCGACCGTCACTCAGAATCTACTTATACAACACCAAAATCTAGGTATGCCGTTGGGACTGAGAACGCAGGCATGATACTTATCAAACACATGGCGGTTGCCGCATCCATCATCTTAAATTTACATTTGTATTCATGTAGTTCAGGATCCATAAAGCACATCAACGTACACCAGATTTCTCATCCAACTTTCCTGCGACCTAGATTGTACACGTACACCATTCATTACACCATCACCATTCATCTTTTAGTTGTAGTATCTTGGTTCATCAAAGACATGATACCGGTGGTCACGCACGCCATTGCCACGGAACATGGCTGGGAATCTCCAGCCCACCGGCACAGCGCTTTCCTCCGCCCTGCGGTTACGCTCTTCGGTCGGGATCGCCTCAATTTGGTGCATCTCGGACTTGGACTGCGGAATGACAAACTTGGCAACCTGCAGCTCGGTATCGGTAATCGTGCTACGGCTGACGCGGGCATAGCCAACGCGCTTCAGACGCTTGAACAGGATGTACTCGCACCAGCGGTCCCAGTCGCTCGGGTCGACATCGTGCATGCCCGACGTCTCACTAACATAGGTGTTGTAGTTGCCCTCTAGAGGCTTGGTGACGAGGTAGCTGAGCAGGATGGCCGGTCGCGGCGTCGAGCCCATGAGCTTGGAAAGGTACTCGGACTGCAGTCGACGGTCCTCTGGGTCCTCTTCCTGCCCAGAGTGGAAAACAAAGACATCCACAAGCTCGCCGTACACGTCGAGAGTGGCATGGATGGCGGGAGCAAGCTCACCAACGGGGCTGGGAAGTAGGTGGTGCTTTGACTCGATGATTGGGAACTTGGACAGCAAAGCGGCACCCCAGGTGTGCTTGTTGGGGCCAGGGCCGTAGTCCACGTACATACCCAGATCCTCGGCTAAGAACTGCGTAGTATCACGGTTGCCCATAATGATACGCTGCAAATCAGACTCGAGCAGACCAACAACGTCGAGTTCTAGCTCTTTGATGAGATCGCGCATGCGATACTCGGAAGACCACATGTCGTTGTCGAGGGAAAAATGGATGGTCCAGATACCTGCAGTAAGCACGCGGTCCTCGCCATGGTATGGCTTGTAATCATTGGTGGGAAATCGCATAAAGGCGGCGCACAGGAACAGAATATTGATGAAAAGAGTAGACAGTACGTTGTACTTTCTGTGCTGCGAAGGGGTGGAACGGCGAGGCGCAGCGTGTTTGGGCTTGGAGCTGTTGTAGTTGAGGACACCAGCACCAACGAGGAGCATCATGGTCAGCATGACCCAGTCGGTGTGCTCACGCACAAGAGGACCACCGGGAACGAACGCATACGCGACAACCCAGACATGGAAGAGAACCATGAAGTTGTAAATGAGGAAACCAAGACCAAAGGTAGCAGCGGGGCTCTTTTTCGAGGCAGAGGAGAGGAGCGGGACCGCAGCAGCCATGATGTAGACGGTCAGAGCAAGACCGCCATAGTAACCAGTCCAGTGGCTGAAAAGCGTCAGAAAAAGAGCACCCAGAGAGCCAACACCAAAAGTTAGCCAGCTGCCAGCCAAGTTAGGGCGTGAGGTGCCAATAAAGACTCCAACCGACATGGCGCCGAGCGTCAACCATCCGTGAGTGGAAAAGTAAGGGCCACGGATAGGGAAGCCGTCCCAGACCCACAAGATCATGGTGCTGGTGTCGGAAAGGAGCGAGTGCAGAGCAAAGAAGAGACCGCCAATACCGCAAGCAGAGAGAAGCACCGAGCCAGGCAACTTGTCAGGACTGGAGCCGCTGGTCAGGGGAGCACGACGAGTGAAGCGAAGCGCTGCCAAAAGACCGAGCGCAAGACCAGTGCCGTTCCAGCCACCGTTGTCAGCGTGCATTACAGGCCAGATGGGGTTGTTGGTAGTCCCTGCGAACTTGGCAGTCGATGAGAGAATCAAGCCGACAAGCAGACCCAGAATCTTGGACTCCAAGCGAGCCTCATGAACCGATTCAGAGGACAGCGTACCAACCCAGCCGAGGCAGCTCATGGCAACAGCAAAGCCGACGGTAGAGAGGCGGTAAACGGGATCGAGAACAAGATAAGCGCCCACGCCGGAGAGCGAGAGCAGATGGACAATGCGGAGGTTGTTGACAACAAGTGAGCGAAGGGGGCCGATGCAGAGCAGGAAAGGCGAAATAGTGGACATGACAAAAGCTTCATATCCGGAAATGCCCATGTGCCAGAGAGGGAAGTCTGATACAGTCAGCAGGGGCCGCGAATGGATAGATGATGAAAAGGCTTACACCAAACGAGAAGACCAAGACTAGTGAGCATGGACCAGAAGACAAACTATTCATGGTTAGAGGCGGACACATAGTTCTTGTACCACGAAGTCACTTACGCCGTGGTAGATATCCGCCGCTGTATCGAGAGCCTCGGTCCAGGTGAAGCGCAGGGAAAATAGGCCAGCAGTAGCCTGCTCTTTTCTGTACAAACGTTTGTTAGCCAAGATCAGCGAAGCTCGCGGACAAACTTACTCCTTTTCCAGAACGGCGGACGGGACAGAACGATTGTCGCTGCGAGCACAATTTAGAATCTGGACTCACGAGAACAAACATGCCAGAGCTTTGCCGGCCAAGATGCCAGCGCCTAGAACGGCAGCCATTGCACATACCCCTTGGCTGAGCCTTGGACATCGCGAACTATAATCTCAAACGTATTGAAGTCAAGGGCGGTAACGGCATCGAAACCGACGTCGAAAAGAATCAGAGCCCATTCGAAAAAGGCGTAGGTGGTGTAAGCTGGTACATGTTAGTCGAGATGGCCGAAAAAGGGCCAGGGTAAAGGAAACACCTACCTCCAGCAATACGATGAACCTTGTGCTGAATGAAGAAGTAGATCAGAGGCACCAGGGTTCCGAAAAAGGCACCGGCAAGGTACTTGCGGTACTTGATAGCTGTGGGGTTGTTGGGGCTGAGGGCAATGCAGCCAGTGGTCCAAGGCAAAGTAGCCACAATGTAGGAGATCATGAGGATGTCATGCCAGTCGTGATCATCGGTCGAGGTGATGTAGGTCCAACCGCCGCAGGTGAGGGTGCGCAGGACACCCATGAAGGCGATGAAGCCCGGCAGCTTGGTGCCGGGCTTGCGGGTTAGGAGGTACCATAGGCCAACGAGAGCGAATCGAGGGCCTGTATCGCATCGATTAGCGAGATTCAACTTTGACATATGACCAGGTAGCTTCGCAGAGATCCGTACCAGAGGTCATGGCAATAAAGATCATGAAGAACGACCGCTCAGGGTAGCGATCGCCAATGGTGGCGGAGACGGAGGGGAACCATTCGTCAGGGTAACCGTAGAATTCATTTTGAACAATTTTGTGGTAATGAAGAGAGACGCCAATAATCAGGGCGCTGATAAATGCAGCTAGAAAAGAAAATATCAAGTCAGTAAATTAAGCCCATGGCCATGCCAAGCGAATGCGCATCCTGGACGCAATTCAAACATACTGTACGCGACGACGGTGTGCGACCAGCTGACCCACTGGCCATTGAAGGCCAGGACAACGCCGCCGTCCTTGTCCTTGTATTTGAGAGTCATTTCGGCGTGACAGGAAAGGAACAAAAGAATGAAATCCGCAGATTACTGTGCAGTCCGGGACATCCGACGACAGCACAGGTGCGGGGAGGGGAGCAAAGTGAAGCACGCGACGATGGGTGCGGGCGGGAAAAAAGGAGGACAGGTTTTGGTGACGGCTCTCCGGACGGTCTTTTTTTGACAAACGGAGTCCTCGGGAGCTTTGCCTTTTCGCGATGGCGCGTCGTGGAGCTCGAGGTACAACCCCCTGTGAAGGGGCTGTGGAGCAAGACAGGCACAAGCGTGATTGAGGATTGGTTCGCCGACGGGCTCGTTTATTTAGCGTTGTCCTCAATTGAAGCAGGATGGGCTGCAAGGATATTTACAGGTAATGTTCTAATGTGGTGATGGCTCATGGCCCATGGGTGGTGGGCACTGGTGGCAGCGGACGAAGGAGCTATGCCGGGGATCATCCGAAGTATACAGCACTCACTTGTGCGCTGCAAAGATGCTGCATCTACTACATCTACTGAGAAGTGGGAAATAACTACGCTATAGCTTTCCTGTAATTATGTATAAATTTTTGTTTCAAAATTTCAAGAGTTCTAGCAAGGAGTGACCGAGCAGATTGACTTCGCATTAAACCTGCACCGCCGCAACGCACCAGCCACCAAGGCTGAAGGTAACAGCCACACGGCCATGCTCCTGGCCGCCAGTTGATATCTAGCTGCCCCGCTAAAATTATCGACAGCCTCGTGAAAAAAATCCAGCAACTTTTCCAACATCTCCTGCAAATACGTTCCAGAGCAACATCCGACTAAACGAATAGACAAAATGGCAGGCGTCGCTGAAAAGGCTCGCTTCTTCCTCGAGCGGTCCGTACCGCAGCTGCGAGAATGGGAGGAAAAGGAAATCTTCTCCAAGGTACGATGCGCAATCCATGCCTTTCTCCCATATTCCTCTCCTCGCCAACCGCTCTAACCTCGAACCGTCCATCTCCTTGCACAGGATGAAATCCGCACTATTGTCCAGAAACGAAACCAACACGAGCACAAGGTCCTCTCCCCCGGAAACACCGCCTACGACTGGTCCGCCTACGCGCAGTGGGAGCAGTCCCTCGACACGCTGCGGGCCAAGCGCTGCAAGCGCCTCAAGATCCGGCACCTCACCTCGGCGCACGCCGGCCAGGGCCGCGTGCTCGGCATCTACGAGCGCGGCGTTAGGCGGCACCCGGGAAGCGGTCCGCTCTGGCGCGCGTACCTCGCCTACACCGCCGGCGTGCAGGCCTCGAAGCGCTGGCGCCGCACCATGACCAACGCCCTGCGCATGCTGCCCGCCGACGCCGACCTCTGGGTCGTGGCCGGCCGGCGCTCCGCCCGCGACGGCGACATGGCCGCCGCCCGCGGCTTCTTCATGCGCGGATGCCGCTTCTGCACCGCCGACGACCGCCTTTGGCTCGAGTACGCCCGCTGCGAGATGGAGTGGCTCGCCAAGATGGAGGACAAGAAGCGCAGGAGCGGCGGTGCAAAGTCGTCGAAAGAGGCGATCCTGCCCGCGCGCCGGCCTGCCGACGACGACGACGAGCTGCGTTTGGAGGACACCGACGACGAGGGTGAGGATGAAGACGGTATCATCCTGCCCGAGCCCACGAGAGCGCAGGCCAACGTCATTGACAAGTCGGCCGCCCAGCAGCTCGCCGCCAACCCGGCCCTTGACGGCGCCATACCCATGGCCATCTTCGACATTGCCCGCAAGCAAGTCTTTTACAAACCCGACGTCGCCGAGCGCTTCTTCCTCATGTTTGCCACGTTCCGCCAGCTGCCCGTCTACCCGCGCATAGCGCAGCATGTCCTGGACGCGCTCACGTCGCAGTGCCCCACGGACCCGGCCACTGCCAACTGCCTCGTCCGCCAGCCGATTGCCGGGGTCAGCCCGCTCACGGCCGAATTTCCCAGGGGCTTGCGCGAGGCGCTGCCGCGTCTCGAGGAGCAGCTCGCGGCGACGTCGGATCGTGCGGTGCTGGTCAAGAAGACCGAGACGTGGATCGACGAGTGTCTGGCGGTTGACGGCCTTGATGAGGCTATCAAAACTGTCCTGGAGCACACAAAAAGCAGTCTCAATGAGGAGGCGGAGTGATTGTTCTGGATTACGTGTGAATATAATCATTGCATTTACGAATATCGGGAGTCCCTCTTCGGTGGACGATTTATTGCATTTTGCGATGGGAGTTTTTGTTTATATGCACATTATTATCGAGCTATATTACATGCGAATTGCACGACATGAAAAGAAAAACTGAGGCAACAATGACTTGCTCTTTCTGCCAAGAAAAAGTAAAACGCCGAGTGTGATAATACTTCAGTAGCCACCGCCAATCCGTTCCCATTGCCCATCATTTCAACATAAAAACGCCAGTACTCACTTCATCACGTCATCATCATCCTTTTAAATGGCCTCGCTGAAACAAGTAGCAACATCTGACAGCATACGCAGGCCGTAATATTTGGCCACGCGACGAATGACACTGAGCTTCCGGCCAATCTCCTCTCTGGACACCGTCTCCTTCCATTCACCACTGCAAGTGCAGTGCTCCATAAAGTCATTCAAGCGCAGCGCGTTGCAGCGTGTGCACTTGAGATCTTGCGTTGTCCATTCGACCGTCCAGCTCTCGACTATGGCCAACAGTCGCTCCTCGATTGCCACGCGATCGTACTCGGCGCCGCAAAAAGTACAGTTCCAGCCAGCTCCGCTAACACTACCGCCTGCACTCAGCAAATCTTCATCTCGGCAGAAGTCCAGGTCGCGGGCCATGGTGCAGCTGTCGCACGAAAGTTGAGGCAGTTTCAGACTCTCTGATGGATTCGCAAAGGTGCCTTCTTTGGAGAACTCTCTGACGTCGAAGAGTGCCAGTAGCTCTTTGCGCAAGAGTCGTGCTTCAAGAGTGATGTTTTTGTCCAAGGAAAGAATCTGCATGAGGGACTTGACGAGTTCGAGGATTGCATTGCGCGGACGCAAATGAGAGCCCGGTAGGTCTGGGAATGAGTAATCCCCTGCAAGCTCCGGGTGCAATAGCTCTCGCTTCTGCTGGGCAACCAAACCAGAAATGGCCTTCTTAAGCGGCTTTTCGTAGC
This sequence comes from Beauveria australis, assembly GCA_030411535.1. NCBI lineage: Eukaryota > Fungi > Ascomycota > Sordariomycetes > Hypocreales > Cordycipitaceae > Beauveria > Beauveria australis. Next base: position 8,380 of record JAPERH010000787.1, read on the forward strand.
TTTTGCCGAGAATCATCTGCCCGTCTTCCTTTTCTTTGTTGCGATTCGGCAGCTGCGTCAGTCTAGGCGTCGAGTCTGGATCGTTGATTGCTTGACGCTTCAGACCGTGCATCAACTCAATGAACTCAATGACCCATGTTTGAAAGCTCGGTTCCAGGCGCCTCGGCAAAAATGCAGCCATTTGCCAGTGCATGATCGTCTCCAAAGGCTGCTCATCAGCCTCAACAACCTCTTGGCATGCTTTGCCGCCATAGTTGAATTCGTCATACCAAACCAAGTAGTCCCAGTATTCCTTAATCTCGAGATCGATAAAGTGGAATAGCGGCTTGCTCTTGATGGACTTGATAATGTACTGACTGTAAGCGAAAGCATTCCCAACCTCGGCTTTGGTAGTTTGCAGAATGAGTCGGTTCGCGTTAGCAAACACAACCTGAGAGCCGACGCGACGAAAATCGCCCATGAGCTGTTGGAAAGCCTTTCTTGACATCATCTGCACGTAGTAGTGCAAAGCACGGTCGTACATGAACGAGTCTGGATTTTCAACCCAGCGAACCAAGTGCTGGACGAGGACATCTGCCATTGTACTGCCTCGGCAGGCCTCAGTCCACCAAGCTTTGACCATTTCCCGCAGAACCTGGACACCGGCATTGGAAAATGCGTTCTCGGATGCTAAGCTATCCGAGCCATCTGCGGAAGGGTTGAAAGACACCGAATCCGCACCTTCAAGCTCATTGACCAGGGATGAAGTCAAGATGGTATTGATTGCAAGGTTTCGAACATCCAAATCGATACAGACAGATGAGTACGTACCGGGGTTGTTGACATTCGGCATTTTGACGACATCAAGAGGCCCAACCAAGTCGTCCTTTTCATGGCCTGCATGGTCGGGACGGGGGCCTGGTGACCACCACAGCACAATATTGTTCGCTTGTAGGCGCCTGGCATATGCAATGTCAATCAGGTATCGAGGGTCGTCTCTTTCCAAGTTGCACAACGGCACTTCCCCGTAGCGAGCGAGAGCCGTGAGGTGCAGAACCCAGGAGCCAAGGCCAAGGTAGTGTCCAACAAGACGTCTGGCAACAACAGCTTGCCAACCCAGAGGCGGCAGCGAGCTATCTGCCACATCATATCTGAGGGGTAGAACCGGAAATTCCCCTAGCACAGGAACATCATGAACCAGCAGATTGCGCTGCGAAGACTGAATGACCATCATCTGTGGTCGATGCTCATCCTTGCGCATCTGCTTGATGACGTCCCCGATTTCGAGATGAGCCTTGCGTCTTGTAGTTACCTGCGTAATCTTGAAATTGACCTGCTTCTGGTACGTGAAGCAGTCTTGCCAGTTGGTTCCAGCAGCCTCTTCCGCTCGCTTTGAGAGCATTTCAGAGTACATGCGAGTGATGTTAGGCAAATCCTGTCCAGAGTCGCGGTTCTTCTGTAGAATGATGACACTGGCCTTGTCCGACGTAGTCGAAAAGATACCAAAGATCTGGCGATCGCCAGCAGTGATATGAGAGACGTAAATGTACGCTAGCGGCGATGAGTCCAGGTATGTTCTTGCTTTGGCAGGACGCTTGAGGCCACCGAGATCAAAACCATGCTCCAGACCTTTACCAAGCACTGCATTTTGTTGCTCATCAATCGTGCACATGTTGCCTAGACGGAGCACAGCGCGAACATTGAGAGGAATTTGCTTCTCATAGACGCCTTCGACACTGGGGTGATTGAACAGGAGAGAGAATTTGTCTGCTTCGTTGTAGTACGTGTCCTCGAGAACGGTGAGTTTGAAAAGGTGGGTAGACGGATGGCCGTTGGGTAAAGTGTAGTTAACTTGCTCAACCTCACACCCATCAATCTCGACATCGGGAAGATCTTTACTGCGCAAATTCAGGAACACTTGCCGGGGCACGCGAACCTTGAGAGTATGAATCTTGGCATCGATGAGGACAAAAGCGGTCACGATGCCAGGAGTATCTGTTGCGCGAAGCTGAAGTAGCTGCCAGGTGTTCATAAAGGTCATGTGCGCTTGCTTCATGAAAGTCTGCTGGAGATTGCTTCCGGCATTGCCCCTCCTCTCACCAAACAATTGGCGACGGCGGATACGGGCCTGTTTCTGAAGCTTCCATTTCTTTTTTTGGTACTCCAAAAAGCCCACGTAGTCTTCCGATAAGCCAGGCATGGACTTTGGGAGGGCTGCCATAGGATCGGCATTTTCAACAGGTTCTGGTGATTTGCGCTTTTGTGCGGTAGGAGCTGGCTGCGAAGCGGCAATGGCCTCACTAAACGGCTTTGGCTTGAGCAGCTGAGCGCCGTAGTCTTCCATGTCATCCATGCGAGAGCCGCTGAGATTGGTGATATCGCTGAGAGGCTCTTTGTGAAATACATCAGTAAGCTTTCGTTGCTTCATCTTGTCGTTCTTGATGTTGATTCGTCGCTGAAGCCAGTCAGGATGGGCCACACGCGGAACAGGATTGCGAACTTTCTGCAGCGCAGCCGGAATGGTGATGAGCTTCTGGATGACGGACCCCAGTCGCTCAAGATAGTAGTCCCAGTCCAAGAGGGCACGGGGATCTGTGTCGGAGGGTTCCTCTTTGAGCCATTTCCTCAGATATGTACGCTTGACCGATTCTTCAGCAGAGAAGATGGCGACCGGAATAGCTCGCTCAGTGACAGGAGCATTCCTAGGCCGAGAGCAGATGATGAACTTGCAGTTCAAACCCTTGTCTTTGACCATTTGCTCCCCCAGAAAATCGGCCAAACGTTTTGCAGTGGTGATACTTGTTGACTTTTGACTGCCATATTCCTCCAGTGTTTTTGACATGCTTCGATTCTCGGAAATCAGCTCCATCAGCTCTTCGTCCGCCAAAGTCGACCCTTTGCTGTGAAGAACATCTAACCACCTGTTGGCTACCTTCGCCACTGCTGCGTAGCACTGTGTCAGATCTTCACCTTCGAGAAAGAATTTGAAAATTTGTTGCTGGAAGATTTTGATGAGCTTCAGCTCGCCACGTCTTTTGACCTCGAAGCCCTTCAACTCAGCAAGGCTGCCGTCATCGTTGAAGACGGCATATCTCTTCTTTAAGTTCTTGTCCTCTTCCTTCGAAGTGGGCAGAATCATGGCCTTGTAGGGACCATCGACCTCGAAGAAAATGGAGTTGTCGCTATGAGTCTCGTACTTGAACGTCTTTGGGTCTGTCAGGGTCTGGTATTGGTGATTTGTGAATTTGTCGTGGACCAAGTGGTTCAACATGACACACGGGTACGAGACGTTGAGCTTTTTGCCATTTTTGAGCTTGAAGGCAAAGTTTTCTGGGAATGTGGCAGGAAGCATGCACCAGATACCATCAGTGTCCAGTTCCAGAGGTCGTCCAAGCCGCTCAACCAACTGTCTGGCAAGCTGAATGATGGTAGCTCCGGTCAAGCACGTCACTCCGGCCATTTCCATCGAATACCAGCGAGAACCTTTTCTCATGACGTAGCCGTAGAAGGAGTTCAGAATGACCTTGTGTGCAAGCTGCAATGAGTCATATACAATGACCATCTTCTTTGCCGCCTCAACTTCGCTCGCTGATGCTCCGGAAGACTTCAACGCATCAGTCTTTCCTTTCCACACCTTTGCCTGCCCTTTGTAGTCGTATCGTCGGTCACGGAAATCACGGACAGTATTGATGTAGAAAGGGTTTTCTCTCTGGCAAATAACGGCCTCGCGGACAATGGTCGTGGAATCGTGTATCTTGTGGTAAACCTTTTGTGAGTAGAGCTGCAGCCGTTTCCTGACAAGGTTGGCCTTTTCATCAGCCGAAAGATCTTGGAAGGTTCGCATCGGCGAGTTCGGCCATTTGCCAGGGAATTTCTCATTCTCAAGAGCATTCCTGATCATGTTGTACTCATCGCGCTTCGCAGGCAGATATTCACCTCGCCATGCCCAAGGCATTCGTCTGTCGCAAGTTTTTCCAGGTCGGTTGAAATCACATGCAGCACAGTCAGACTCCGTAATCATAGAATCAGGCTGTAGACGGTTGGTTGTCATGATGTTTGGATACATGGAAGCGACGTCGAGATGGTATATGAGTGGCCGTTCATGTCGATTGGGCGTCTCCTTCAAGAGGTTGAGCTTTGCAAGAATCTGTGCTTTGACTTCATTGTAATTCTCGACATCATCCATAGACTTCTTCTCCTCGACGGTAATGACGAATTTCAGCGCGGCGTCTATGTCTCTTATCAGTTCGTCAACTGCACCAGTGTCGACGGAGAAGTTGACAGGAATATCTGCACGGAAGACACCGGCTTCAATACTTTCAACGTGACCACCCACATAAGTCTCCGACTCAAGCAAGTGGCCGTCCCAGAAAGCTTCCTTTGGCCCAACATGTTTATTTGGCAGTACAATCTCTCTCTGGTATGCTTGCACCATGAGAAGCATTTCACAGAGTGTTCCCGTGCCCTTTCGCAGGGTATCATCGCCACCAAGAGGCAAAATCGTGCAAAGCGAGAAGATGAATGGGTGCACATACTTCATGTACAGATAGTATGTGGCCACAGCATCGGAGACTGAGTATTCGGCAAGCGTCTGGGGTCGTTCGCTAGCATATGGCAACATGAGTTCGGGGTCAAGCTCGTCGGGGTCGTAGCCGAGCTTCGCAACAGTGACGGCCTTGAGACCACGAGAACCCTGAGGAAGATAAGAATCTCGGTTCACCCAATGAAAACAGTCCATATGAACACTGTAGTTGCACTTGTATTGGTCATCAGTGTCTTTTTTCCAGCCAATTTCATGATACATATCGATGCCGTTGACACTAGCTCTGGCTTCGACAAAGGGCCAATCGAAAAAGTCACCGTTGTAGGTTGCGATGACTGTGGGCCGAGCCTCTTTGATGTGAAGAAAGAAACGATCCAGAGTTGCCTTTTCGTCGGGCTCGTTGAAAATCATGAAAGAACCGGGATATTCTGGCTTAGGTGTATAGTCAAAGTCGCCAATGTCTTCCGAAATGATTTCGCGATTTGTAATGAGAAATCCTTGGCCGTCAATCATGTACGAAATCATCATGACTTGATCTATCGTAGCGTCAGGAAATTTGAGGGGCAGTTTCGTAGTCTCGATGTCGAATGCAAGCACAACAGGGTCTGCCGGGAGCGATCTGTCTGGGTTCGGTAGGATCTTCGTGATGCCATGTTTTGCCTCCACAAAATACCACTTTCCAACTCGAATATCTGACCAATCGTAAGTTTTGGCGAGCGCGCGAGTTGCGTGGTTGCATACCTAGATCAATCATAACTCGGACGTGGTACGGGACATCATATTCCCGCAAGTCGACGATGTAGTCGCTGGCATCGGAGTACGAGTTGGCTGTGTGTTGTTGGTCATCTTGTGCATCGTCGAAGAGGTCAAAGTTACCGTTGCCATTGGCACTGTAAGGAATCAATGTCAGTGAGGGTCTCTGGACCTGATCAGGGCTACTCACGTGGCGACTTCGGCGTAGGCATCCATGGCGCTCATATTCTTCTTGTTCTTCTCCGCGATAGGCATGATGTCCCTTCTCGCGGCCAGCAAGTCATTGACGTTGGCAAAGTTGAGCTGGAGGTACGTGCGGCGATATCCCAGCAAGTGGTTGGGCATGCTCAAATCATCCTTTTCAACTCTCTGTATCGACTTGACAACGCCGCCACCAGCTATTCTCTTGACCCATTCTTCGACTTCGGATTCGTGGCCGCGCTTCACGGCGATGAGAAAGTATGGGTTGTATTCGACGGTTGCTTTAAAAGTCGAGCCGTCTTGTTCGATAAAGTAGCAGTCGAGAGCCGCTCGTCCGGCAGGTAGCCTGTCGTCTTCTATCGCTGTGGGCTGTACGTTGACAAGCCAGCCCTCTTTTCTTCTGCCGCTCTCGTAACGCGCGAAGCCCATGTTCTCGTCAATGGTTTGCGCCAGCTTGGCGCGCTCCCATCTCTCGTCTGCGGAAGTACCCTCGACTCTGGATGAGGCGGCAAATGTTCGCGCTCGTGGGCCATGATAGGCAGACTTGCCGCCTCGGCGGAAACCCTTTTGCGGGCGCCGAAGGCTTGTGTTGGGCATTGCGAGGTGGCTTGCCTCGCGGGCCGCCTGGGGAACTGAGGACGCCGAGAGATTGCAGAGGATTATGTCGACATGGAGAGTGAGGGAGAACGCCTAGCAGGAGATGCGTATTGCTGGCAATTGATATGGTAGAGCCTTTCGTTGTTGACTTGAGAAAATTTGGTCCAAGTTCTGGTTCAAGGGCGCAACAAGATGCAGGTTGTGGTGGCACTAGGCAACGTCGAGCGAATCGCTATTGTAGGATTGCCCGTCGGAGGGAGAGACGCGTTTTGACGCGTAAAGCGTGACACGCTCTCTGCTGGCAAACTCCTGGCACTCTTAATGGACGCCCCACCCGCGCGCGTCGACCGGTAAAAGCCGTATTGGTAATTGATGGGCGTTTCGTCGTTGCGACCCAGATATTCTTCTTCTTTAGACTATACAAATAATGGCGATACTAAAAGGGCCAATCTGTTTGCCTTGATAGGTGGTCAATCTGCCATGAAGCAGTCTTGCAACATGTCCTTATCATGCGCTCCAACCACAATCGATGAGAAACCTCTGCCTACTTTGTGTTTACCTCTTGCAATAGGTCGTTCCGCTGAGAGAAGAAGAGCTGAGACGTCGAACTCGGAATATGCTTATATCTATACATACTTTTTTTTTCCAATTCTTTGGAAGCGATGCTGGGTGGACGAGGGACAGACGACCACGTGGACAGCCCTTAAGATTGATGGCAGGGACACGCGACATCTTCAAAAAATGAATCAGATCACAGAATGTTGACTCATAATAGAGATAGAACGCCAAAGGACTTAAGAAAACTGATGATTCAGGTAATCGATGTCAATGTGAAGCCTGAGTGGCTCGTCAATAGCATCAACTCGCCTAGCTTTGGGAGAGTGGATCTTCAACCTCGAACCACCTCCAAATCGATGTCCAAACCTTCCTCCACCACACAAAGACTCGCTATACCCTGCAAGCACCAGCGCTGTTACAACAAGGGAGTTGGCTGGATAGCCACGCGCTTCTGTATCGTTAGACTCGAACACTCGATTGAAGCCTCGGGACGGCAGACATGGCCGGTGACGATCAGCCGAGTGCGCCGCCGCAAGGTCTGACGCTTCCCACCTCCGTCAGCGGCAGGCCTGTCCAGGCCGCCTGGTCCACGCCTCTACAGCCTGCCGACAGCCCCGCGAGTTCGTCGAAGCGTCCGACGATATCAGACGCAGTGGCGAGCATCAAGACGGAGGATTTCACCACCGTTGCTAGTACGCCCTGCTCCCGCAACGGGTTCATGACGGGCATCGTCACGGGCGCAGCAGCGGGTGGGCTGAAGCTTGTCCTTCGAGGTAAGAATGAGCAAGGAGCAAAGACAAGCAAATTTTTGGGACAATGATGCTAACAAATGACTGCTGTAGCAAACTGGGCAGGGGCCGCCAATTGGGCCGTCGGAATGTTTGTCGCGGGAGCCGCGGCGTCCTACGAATTCTGCCAATATAATAGACGAGTTGAAAAGAGAAACATGAAGCGCGCCGTCGAGGTGCATGCCGAAAATCAACGCATGCAAGCAAAGAGGATAGCTGAGCAAAAGCAGCTGGCGCGAAAGCTTGAGGAGGAGCGCAAAGCTGCGGAACGAAGGTGGTATAAGTTTTGGTGATGGCAAGGAAGTTGTACTACTCGACGACAGGCGTTTTTGGATTCCAGAATCATGTAGCATCATATGTATATTGTATATTGACAAGATTCTAGCACCGTTGCTGTGTATTCAGCCCTTCTGTCTGAACAATATGAAATCAACAGGAAATAGACCGATAACAAGCCAAACAAAAGACGTTGAAATAAAAAGATCGTATTCGAACCAATATCCCATACAAAGCAGCTCAAACAAGAAAACTCCGTCGTCATCATAAATGTACTCCAAATTTGGAGGAGTTGAGAACCCATGACAGTCGCTACCTTGACTTTTCGCCATGGAAAGAGTCAAAAAGAAAAAAAAAAAACAAGAATGAAAAATCATTGAAGCAGCCACTAGATGATCACGGCTATGTTTCGAAGTTCTGCATCGCTGAAGCGAACCTTTCTAGGCGAGGCCTTGCCAATGCCCGACGGAACCTCTCCCTCCCGGCGACGCTGATTTCGTCGCGCGCGAGCTTCGCTTTCCTCGCGCTTTCGGTATTCGGTGATTTGCTGTCTGCGCTTCAGAGAGCGTGCATGCGCAATGGCCGGCGTCGGTCGAAACCCTATGCCATTAATACCCGTGCCGTCGTCGTCCTTGTCGTCAGGGTCGTAGACGGTGATTTCATCCTCGTGCCACGTCAGCGCGGCGCGAACCGGATCCACGATGTGTGTCTCCCCGTCGTCACTGTAGCTGTCACCGTCCTCTACGGCATGCAACAAAGCGCCCTGACCAAGCTTGGGCGGCGGCGTGCCGGCCCTCTTTCTCGATGGTTCGGGCGACCCAGACACGCTGCTGCCGGGCCCCTTGTCCTCGTCCGCCACTGTCTCGAGGCCGGGCTCTCCTACAGACGTCACGGCAGCGGCAGCTGCATCCACCACATCAGAGACATCACTCATGGGCTGGTCTGGCTTCTGGCGCTTGCAGAGAGGCCCACCGGCGACATCGGCGGCTTGGGAGTCTGCAAGGCCGCCACCCCCACCCCCACCACTTTGCAGATCAAGGCCCTTGAAGCGATGGACCACGGTGGTTCTGGGGCTGCTGCTGCCATCTTCGAGAGAGTCTTCCCTGTTGAGGCTGAATGTGAATTTAAGCGGCGTGAGCGGCGTCTCTTGGCCACGTTTGCGTTTGCTGGGAGTCTGAAACGGCGGCGAGGACGAAGCCATAATGACGGGCTGCAGGATTCGTCAGGGCGGGCCTGTAACTGATCACAACACCATTTTTCGACCGTAGAAATGAGATATTAGGCTGCTGATGCGTGAAAGAGATCTTGTTATTGGAAATGACGAAAGTTGAAGCTGCACCAGGTGATGTTGAAAGGCCGAGAATGATGCTGTTCTGGCAAGATGGACACAGGGCGCTACCTCGTGGTGGGGCAGGGAGTTTCGGGGTTCCTACGATGGGCGGATTCATGAGATGGCGTTGTCTTTTAAATAGACAAGGAATGTGCCGAGTGGTACATTCGGCGCACGGTAATGGGACTGGTTCCAGCCCAGTGGTTAGGTGAGCTGACGCAAATAATATTGCCCAACGTTGACACTGGTCATGCAAGCCACCAGGTTTCTGATTCACTAACACGGTCGCATGGTGGCATTATTAGTTGCGGGATGGGCATAGATAGAAAGAGATTTGAGGGGGCTGGTTCTAGTACGTCGGGCATCACATAGCAAAACCGAAACCTTGTCAAAGTATAGCTATAATAACCATATATGGCTACTGCATAATTTCGTGTTGGCATAGAGCCAACTATCCCTTTGCCCGAACTGTCGTCAAATCTGCGATGACAGACAGACTGCACCTTTGCGCAGATCCCTGTTCGAGTGTATACTTGACAGTGGCCATAGTCAACCGATTTCCCGGCATGCGCATACTAATACATGTCAGATGACGACGACCCTTGCGTGCGACGGAAACGTGGACCAGCCAGCCGTTGGTGTGGAAGCTACTCCGCACCATGATGCCGACTAATAAGAGCTCACTAACAAGCTCCATCGCCACAAGCAAGTCTTCTCTAGCAAACGCAGATTGTGTTTCAATATTTGTTTGGACCTTCATCAAACCCGCAACCGAGTCAACCGGACCTCGACATACACAATCATGGCCGCAGACGCGCCTTTCAGCTTTCTGCCGCTAGGTGCCATCATCCAAGCCTTCAAAGTCAAAGGTATCAACATTGTACAGGGCTTCCCCACACAGGAGCTGTACGAGAAACACAACAGTCCGTATTTCGGAGAAACCATTGGACGTGTAGCAAACAGGATTAAGGGCGCCCAGTTGGATAGTGTCAATGGCAAGACGTACCCTCTGACCGCCAACAACAGCGGTAACACACTCCACGGCGGCATCGTTGGCTGGGGCAAAAGAGTCTGGAAGGGACCGACCCCGGTAGGCGTACGCCAGATTCCCGGCGTTAAAGACCTACAAGGTGGCGAGAGTGTTCAATTCACGCTTACAAGCGAGGATGGGGACCAAGGCTTTCCCGGTGCCGTGGACGCCAAGGTGGTTTACACGGCGGGCACACAGCAGGTCGACGGCAAAGAAGCGACCGTGTTGGGCATCGAGTACGAGGCGCAGCTTGTTGGCGGCGCCGACGAGACCGTCATCAACATGACGAACCACTCATATTTTAACCTTGGTGGCGATGAGACTATTGCCGGCACGCAGGTCAGCCTCGGCGCCAGCCAGTACCTTCCCGTCGACGGCACCAACGTGCCCATCGGCGGGCCGTCCGCCTTTCCCGGCGTCGAAGTAGGCAAGACGATTGACCTCGGCGACAAGGAGCCCATCTTTGACAGCTGCTTCACAACGACGGCGAACCCGGCCGTGGTGCCCATTGACACGCGAGCGCAGCCGCTGCAGCTGCACCTCGCGGCGGCGCACCCCAAGACAGGCATCCACCTGCAGGTACTGAGCACTGAGCCGTCGTTCCAGTTCTACACGGGCGAATTTACCGACGTGCCCGTTGTCGAGGGGGCCGCAGCGCGCGGCGCGCGGTCGGCGTTTTGCTGCGAGCCGGGTCGCTGGGTGAATGCTGTCAACGTGCCAGAGTGGAAGAGCATGACGCTGCTGAAGAAGGGCGAGACTTATGGCGCGCGGATTGTGTACAAGGCTTGGACGGGTTAGGAGCGAGCCAGGGATGATGTTGGATTGAAATTAGCAGAAATTGAAATATGCGACAATAATGTGTAATGCCATTGAACCGTCCAGTCGACCGACATTCTGCCTGATACATTTTGCCTCCAAAAACGCCTTCACTGTACCTCTGTACGCCATCCAAATTTCAAAGTTGCCGTCACAAATCACTTAATCAGAATCGCTGTCGTCGCCGAGGAAAGCCAAGTCCGCATGCGCTCTGCGCCTCCGCGCCGCAAAGCTCACATCCTCGTCATCTTCTTCCTTGCCATTGCTATTCTGCTCCTCGTCCTCGTCATCATCTTTACCACCATCATGGTGGCCAGTGCCAGTCTCAACGTCACTACTATCACTCTCGGTCGTCTTGGCGCCACGGCTCTTGCTGCGGTTCTTGCGTTGGCCCGAGTCCTTTCCCCAGAGGCGGTTCATTTCCTGCGCAGCTTCCGCGTCCGCCAGGAGCTCGCGCGTCTCTTTGATCTCCCGGGCCTTGGCCTCGGAGAAGCGGCCCTCCATGCCCACGTCGGCGAGCATCTTCTTGAGGTGCCGGATCTTGGCCCGCGCATCAGCGCAGCCCTTGAGTTCATGGTGCCAGAGTTTGCGCACGCCGCACTTGCTCAGCTGGCCCTGTAGCTTCTTGATATCGGCCTCGAGCGGATCAGAGGGTTCCGCCGCACTGCTGGCTGCTTTTTTGGCCGCCGCCTTGGCAGGTTTCGCGGCCTTGAGGGCCTTGGGGGCTCTTTGGCCGGGCTCTTTCTTGGTCTTTTTGCGCTTCGACGTAGGTGGCTCATCAATTACGTCCGAGTACTCTTCCTCCTCGTCAGCAGCAGAGTCTGGCGATTTTGACTCGGATTTGGCCTTTTTATTGGGTTCGTCTTCGTCATCACCCTTGATGTCGTCGGAGGATTCGGCCGTTGCGCGCTTTCGCTTTCGATCTGGAGAAGAGGAGCCCCGTACGTCCTGTACCGCGTCTTCAGGCTTTGATGAACCCTTTTTGGGCGCTTTCGAGTCCGTCTTCTTCTCTTCAGGCGCCCATCCGTCTTGCAATTTGCCCTGTCGCATTGAGTGTGAGGACTGGCGTTTCTGCCACTCGTAGAAAATAACACTCAAGACTTACAACATATTCTTTAATAATTTCCTTGCTCTTCTGCTTCCAGTCTTGGCCCGAGAAGAAATCCTCCTCGAGGCTTAATTTCTGCTCGACGTGGTGGCGCACTTTGTTGACGGAGGTCGCGTCGGGTTCCAAGTTAAAGACGGCGCAAGTACCCTCGATGAGGGCCTCCTTGAGGGCCTTGGCCGAAGGCGCCATTGTGACTGTTTCTTGAAACCTTTGAATAAATGCTGAATACGCGAGATGATCTGCACACCACTGCAGTAGGTACACGAGGGTGTTATTCGTCGAACAAAGCGTGTAGCACGCTGCGTCGCGGTTGGCGAAGCATCGCAAGTCGGACTTTGCGCCGCATCAACAAGCATTTTTACATTTTGGCGGGCCTTGGCACTGGCAGCTCCCTGTAGCAGTGGCCGTTTTCAGCGGTACCTAGGCCTAAAGGTACCTTGGTCCTAAGCGACTGACGACTGATTAATTAGCGGCTCGACTTGTTCGTAACGTACTGGCAAATTTAGTTACGAAAGGATGGCAAGTGGTGGAAAAGAACATACAGAATAGAATTCAACGGTTATTCAAAGGATAGGCAATAAACTTTTGCAAATCTTGCCGACGTCTTAAACCCGGCACTGTTGATCAATCGGTTGGCGTGTGCTCGTTTGCTGGTCGACTCGATTTCTCGCCACCGTTCTCAGGCCTCAACTTTCTTTGCTCCAGCATATCCGCCGCAATGTCTGCATCACTCGCCCCAGAATGCAATGAAATCAAAGAGTGAGAATTTCTGTGCCACAGTCTTGCAAAATAGCTGCTAATCTGGCCTAGACGCTATGATACATGCTTCTTGAAGTGGTATAGCGAGAGTGAGCCGCATCTGATGCATGGATTGATGATGAAGTGGTGTCGCTAACGGCGTACAGAGTATCTTCGCGGTGCCGAAAAGGACAACAAAGAGTGCGAGACTCTCTTTAAGCAGTATCAGACATGTCTCGGTGTAGGTATCAAGTCCTTTCTCTTGATGAGTTCTCGCTGACCAGATGCAGGTGGCCCTGAAGCAGCGTGGCATTGATAAGCTGCTAGAGGAAGCGCGAGAAGACAACAAGGAGAATGACGCGCGGCTCACACAACCAAAGAGTATGATGGCCTCCAGAGCTCCCTTTCTTCACTAACCACAACGTAGGATAACTGATCCCGGACTAAACTGGCATGTTACGGCGTTTCTGGGCTGTTTGTAGGACTTGTCGGCTGCTATAGGTGTTTCGCCTGTATTGTCTCTCCGCTCATTGGATAGGTAGAAATCATTGTTTATAGGTTTCATTTATACGTCTGCAATCTATTTTTGATTTGCTGCGGATCAATTGCGCTTTCGGGCGGCTGGTCACCTTTGTTTTCTGCCACGGAGTCGGCGACACTGTTGGAAGGAGGGACGCTAGTACCTGGGCGTGACCTACCTGTTAGTGTAGAGGCACTGCTGACGCGTGAGTTGGTTATGCTTCATTGACGCGTCAGTGCAACTCTCTAGTCCCTCGTCTGAACTTATATGCTTGTATAATTACTACATCAAAGCAAGCAGGTATTCATTTCTTGTACTTTTCACGCTTACAACCCAGCGCTGTGATATTTGACCCGCTTTTTAGTTCGGAGCGGCATCGCACTCTTTCTGCTTCTCAAGCTAACGACATCTGGCTAATTTACCAAACCTACCCGCAGACCAGATCTGATGCGCAGCGCATCTTTCTGCAAGCATTTGGCGCTTCATTGAACCCCCTCAGTTCCGTTGCGGCCAGGAAAGGAGCTGCTTGTCACATCCGTCAAGTCTTCGACTAGCTTTCGACCGGCGACGAACTGCCTCGACGGCCAGGAGGACCCCTCTCCTCGACCCCCGCGCGCGACTCCTTTCTTCCCGTGTTTGCGGCATGCAGTGCCAGCAGTAGAAAGGCAGAGCTCTATGCACCCGTTTTCTGTCCTGACCCTCGGCATCTTTGTAGCTGGCTACATTACTGCACGCTGGGACCTTGTCACTCGCTTGTATGAGCTTGCCATCTTTGCCTGGGAGTATCAAGTTGCCGTACGTTATCTCGAAGCTCGGCAGCCCCTCCTGCGCGTGCACCGTCGAGTGGTTCTCGGAAGCTGGAGTATACTGACGTGGCTATCCTCCCTCAACAGATTCGGGCTGCCAAAGGTGCCATTGCCCTGACTGCTCTCTTCTTCATCGTCATTTTCCCAGTCTATCTCTTGGCCAAAAAAGAGACGCACCTTGTATGTGTGACCAGTCACAGAGACCCCAACTGCTAGCTAACAGCTTTGTCCAGCATCCAAGGCAACCTGGAATTGCCGTGTCAGCCCGAGAACAGCTACGACGCCGAGGTTCATTCTAAGCACAAACGAAAAGGAAACACCCAGCTTTCGTCCATATACTGACCACCAGTACCCCGGTCATGGTGGAACATGATGGCTTGATGCGCGTGTTTTGGCCGACAGACATTCGCGTGTCCGAACGCCCGGGCGTAGTCGTTGGCTGGCGCAATTCGACACTGGATGTTTTCGTCGTTGCAATACTGGATGATGTGGACGTGAGTACCATCAGGGCAAGGAATTACTTTGGACTAGACGACTAACTCTCTGCACCAGCCTCGCAATGTCGAAATCCACCTCAGATCCAATACATTCTTCCGCAGCGGTCCGCATTCTTCCAGCCGCATTTACGAACTCTGTGGCCATTCCTCTATGCATGTACTCGGCCTCTCGAATGCGACAAGCCACGCCTTGGTAGATCCGTCATGGGTCTGCGCTACGACCAGTGCCTCCCGCGAACCTCGAATTACGTGTGCCAAGGCCTCAAGTGTCCAACTGATCCTATATGACCGACCACGACCAAAAGGCATGCAATATATTTCACTCAATCCAATCTCTCTCGCTCTTGGCGATAAATGGTACGCCTCCGACGATGGTAAATGTGACGGGTCAGAAGGCGAGGAGGAATGCCGCGAGAGGCAACATCAGGAAGCCAAGCTCAAGTTGGTAAACAAGCTCAAGCAACACTCTATCATTATTCGGTCTGCGTCCGCCCGAGACAAGGCACTCGAAAAAGTTGTTCATCAAGTCAATTGGTCCTGGGAGCTCGAGCAGACCCTGCAAAAGAATGTAGGCAAGCTTGGTCCGCGCCCCAAGCGAGGTCTTAGCGTGTCGGAGCGGGTTGTCGAGTCTACGACGGCGATGCGCAACTACATTCTTATGCAGTTGTGGAATGCTTTCGTCATCTACATATTCCCCTTCATTCGAAAAGGATTCGTGATGCTGCTTTTTCTACACCGAGCTATGGCAGAGATGCTCCTCTTAGTCCTTGAGTTTCGCATGAAGCCCGGGTACGCAGCATTGAAGGATGTGTCGGCCACGGCACAGCAGATTGAAATTCGCCTGCTGCAGTTTTGCTACTGGCCCATGCAGTACATTACACTTCGGCAACGCAAAATGGACTGGGCCAGTGTAAACACGAGCCACCCGGACTACATTCGCTTTTACAACAGTCTTTGGCTCGTTGCGAATGACGTCATTATCGGCATTGCTATCGGATCCTATATCATAGAAAATGCGGATTGGGTGTCAGCAAAGGTCAACGACTTGCTGCGCGTCTATACTGTAGATGCGTTGCAGAGTAGTATCTCTTGGCTCATGGGGTGGCCCGCTGGTCTCAAGCTCAATGGCGAGCTGGCGAGCTTTTTGGGCGCACTCTTTCTTTGGGTGATCACATACTGGTCAAGTAAGTTGACGACAAGAAACCCTGTTTTTCACTGTTGCTTATATTCTATTCCAGACTGCATCGATGCACTCGCTCCAGCTTTACCTAAGCTGGTTTGGTTTGTTGGCTTTTCATCTTTTGCAGGCGCCAGTATGCCCCTTGCGATGCTTTCGGATCTGCTCTCAGCCCTGACAGTCCACATCTACTCCTTTTATCTCGCGTCAGCTCGTATCTACCACTGGCAGCTGACAATCTTGCAATCGCTATTCCATCTCTTCCGCGGAAAGAAGCACAATGTCCTACGTAACCGTATCGATTCTTGCGACTACGATCTGGACCAACTCCTAGTCGGCACCATTTTATTTACGCTACTGTCGTTCTTGCTGCCAACTGTCGGCGTTTTTTACATAAATTTCGCAATCGCTCGCATGATGATTATCTCGATGAAAGCAGGATTCGATACATTACTTTCTTGTCTCAACCATTTTCCATTGTTCGCTCTTATGCTGCGAGTCAAGGACTCTAGGCGACTACCTGGTAGGGCAATAAGACTTGACCTACGCAGCACATGCTAATTGATTACCTAGGCGGCATCCGATTCGAACTCCGGGATGCCCACGATAATAGACCCCTTAACCTTAATGTTAATGAACCTCCCACCTCGGTCATCTATCTCAAGGTTCGTCATTGTCACATCCCTTTGACGTTCGGTTTTAACACAAGCTATCACAGTCTGTGCCTCTGTCTTTCAAGGCCATGTTCGATCAATACTTTCAGATGGCCGAGCGAATTCGCAAACACTACCTCTCCCCGCGCGTCTTTCTGTGTCTTTTGACGGGACAGTTTGTGCCGCCCATCAACCGGCGGAACCTGTACAGTCTTCAATACAGCATGCTACCGGCCCGGCGAGCTACCATGTGGGAGATGTGGCGGGCGCTCAATGCGCAGATACCACAAAAGAAGCCATTTCAGCTCCCAAACATACCACCCTTGACAAACGGTGGCGGCAGGCGGGGAGGTGTGAATGGCCGAATAGTACCGAATTAATGTACATGATGGAACTGATTAATAGAATGGTATAGAAAGAGGCTGGAAGTCTGCGACCGCACCTGTCGTGATCTTCATAGAATTGTGGCAGCTGTAGATAGACTGCACGGCTGCCTTACTCAGTGCGCACATGACTGTAGATCATGTACGCATTGAACTATCAAAGCTCTTAAGACGCTGCCCAATGCCGATTTGACGTTGCCTAATCGATACTATAGACAGCATGTCGGAAGCTTTAGCTGGCTTTGGATTTTGCAGGGCAGCTACATCAGAAGCAACTTCAAAAAGGAGGGGCATGCCCAACCCGAAAGGTGGGGTTTTGTCTCGCGACCTCGAGTGAAAAGCTTCAACTTGTCCTTGTCAATATTCCCTAGAGACTTTCATCACTATCCTCTCATCTTTTCCTTGTTCATCTCATATTTGAATTGCCTGTCGGTATTGGGCCGTCATAATTCACCTATGTGACAAACTGCGGCGCTACTCTGCATACCTGCTGCTGTTGCCTCCTCTGCTAACACGAACCAGCTCGGAGCTGTGCTATTGCTGATCCTTGCAAGCCGATCGCTTCCGTGACACAGCAAACAAGTCATCTTATTTTTTTCGCCATGTCGATCGGTACGGATCCCAAGCAGCGCTTCCACAGGTCTTTCCTCGACCATGTCGCTGGTAGGTACTTCTTCACTCGGTCAAACGCGGGAGACGCTAATCGCCCGCCCTCACATGCAGTTCTTCAGGACCAAATTGAGGAGCTGAAATCCATCTCTACTGTGGCAGGAGAACGTCAGGAAGCCATCGATCACATTCTTGCGGGGATCTCGAAGATTCAGAATGAAGTGGCTGATGTCGCTGACACCACCCCAGCGTATGATCGCAAGCAATACTCCGAGGTAACTAATTAAATATGTTTTGTCATTGAGCTTGATAGTCAAATCTGACATTATGGTATACTAGACGATAAAGGGGCTTCAAGAGAAGCTTAGCGATACCACAGCCGCGCTGGCGCCCAAGTCTCGGTTCCAGTTCAAGCGCACAGCAAAGCATGTCGACATGGGGGCTCCGGAGAACGATCCCCGTCTGCTTTCAGGCAGCTTCTCACGGAACCAGCACCAACCTACTGCTGCGCCTGGTACGCCGAAGCTCGGCGATGAGGCCGATGATGAGTTGAAGGAGTTGCCCTCTGAGAGAGACTACAACGCAGAGCTGTCGAGACCTAGTGCGTCCGCGATCCGCAAGCCTAGTTTCTCCGCGGCGAGGACCATTGGGATCTCGCACCAGACGGGGCTGCACATTATTCTGCCATCATCGGCGGCCATGGCCACGGCGTCGGGCAGCCTGATTAACCTGACGGGCTGCATCGTGGACATGTCGATACCCACGTCGGAGGGCCACGCATTCCCGGGGCTGGCGATGCGCGACATCAAGAAGAGCTTGATTGTGGCTGGCAGGGTCGCGGGGCCGGTTCACATCACGGGTATCAGCGACAGCATTCTGGTGCTGGTAGCGCACCAGGTGCGGATCCACGACTGCAAGAATGTCGACATTTACCTGCACTGCACGAGCCATCCCATCATTGAAGACTGCTCTGGGATGCGATTTGCTCCCCTCCCGGCATGCTATGTGAGTGCCCGAGACAAGCATTAATGATGGATGATGCGACTAACAACTGGCTAGATGACGGAATCGGACAAGGCTGCAGAAAATCAGTGGGACCAGGTCGACGACTTCAAGTGGCTCAAGGCCGGTCACAGTCCTAACTGGACAACAATGAGCGAGGCGCAGATTTTGAGCGACGAAATCTGGACAACAGTTGTGCCGGGACGGCCTGGTGCAAGTGTCGTTGAGACCTTGGCCAAGGTTGGCATTTCACCGCGATGATTCCTTATTGGACAGCATCGAGAACTTGTAATTCAGAACTTGTTGTCATGTTGCGTAACCAGAGCTCGTCGAGCACCCTACAATCAGTTCTCAATCGGGGCCTTCCCAAAAAATACCATCTATAACGCCGTTGCCATGCAAAGTATATGATCTGATGCATCCCCCAAGTCGTGGGTAGCACATTGACTACACCTCCATCCTGTCGCCGTCCTTGCCGAAGCGCAGACCGTCGTCGCGCAGCCGCTCCAGCAGGGCGCGCTGCGTGACGATGCGCGCCTCGAGCTCCGCCATTTCGCGGTGCTGCTCGTCGACGCCGCGGTCCATATCGGGGAGGGCGCGGACCTCTGCGCGAGCGTGCTGCAGCTTGTGCTTGAGCGCATCGGTCGCGCCGGGGACGTCCTTGAAGGAAAGCGGCTGGCCGCCGCTGGCCGCGGCGACGGCCGCGGTGCCGGGCGTGGCCGTGGTCGCGAGGCCGGCCGAAGACTGGATGCTGGTGCGGACCTTGGCGAGCACGATGGCGAGTTCGGAGAGGGCGTCGAGGCTGTCGGGGGAGAGGGTCGGCGGCAGGGCCAGGG
>JAPERH010000788.1:0-17262 GCA_030411535.1 Beauveria australis
CAGGGTGCCATTGCCACCCCATACTTTGCCGTATAACATAATTTCAGTTATATCATTCCAGTGATTGCGTTTTTGCTGTTTCAAGCCTTTCTGTGTCAGACTTGCAGTGACGCACAGTCACAGTGGACATAGCATTGACTCACTCCTCACAGCACTCGCAGTGCCAATTTTCCGTCGTGTCTCACATGAACAAGAACAAGTCTCACAAAGTTGTCGCGGAAGTGCGGCTAGGAACGTGATTGGAAAAAAGAAGAAAGAACTTTGAAAAAGGAATAACTCCGATTGCGGCTAGGAACTTGATTGAAAAAAAAAAAAAAAAAAAAAAAAAAAAAAAAAACCTTGAAAAAAGAATATCCCCCGATTGCGCGCATACATAAAAAAAAAAAAAAAAATAGTTGGCCAGGAAAAGGCGTGCAAACGCGTGCCAAAGGGCCGCCAAAGAAAAGAAATTAGCGACCTGTTCACATCCCCTCTACTCGTTCCTCCCTTGAGAACAGCATGTCGCCAAAATCTTCGACTCCTACGCAAAGTTGTTGCGACGGCAATGGCAGCAGGATAATGTCTCCGAAATCAACAGAGAGAACGCCGCTTCTCGCTCGCAGAACCGACGATGGACCTGCGCCAAATGTCGACGCCTCATCGTCGCCGCTGCGAGATGGAACTGCTGCTGCTGCTGCAAGCAAAGCCTCCCAGACGAGCAACGAAGCACTGCCCAAGGCCCAGATTCTGCTGCTCTGCTTCGCTCGCACCATGGAGCCCATTGCATTCTTTGCCATTTTCCCCTTCATCGCGCAAATGGTGCAGCGCAACGGCCACCTAGCCGACTCGGACGTTGGCTTCTACAGCGGCCTCATCGAGTCGCTCTTCTCCGTCGTGCAAATCTTTGTGCTGATCCTCTGGGGCCGTCTTGCCGACCGCATCGGCCGCAAGCCCGTCATGCTCATCACCCTGACGGGCATGATTGTCTCGACAATGGCTTACACCATGGCCACTACGATTCCGCAAATGATTCTGTTTCGCTGCCTCGCGGGCGTCTTTTCCGGATCGAGACTGGTGATGCGGACCATGCTGTTTGAGCACTGCACGCCCGAAAACGAGGCCATGGCCTACAGCTGGTTCTCCTTTGCCAACAACATTGGCACCACTCTCGGACCTCTCATCGGCGGTGTGCTGGCCGACCCTGTTGCTCAATACCCAAAGGTCTTCAAGGGCATTGCGTTCTTTGAGACCTTTCCCTACGCTCTCGTTGGCTTGGTTCTTACCGGTGCAGGCGTCGCTGGTATAGTCACCACCAGTCTCTTTCTCCAAGAGACTCTCAGATCAGATAAAGAAATGGCCTCTTCTACTGGTGAGAATCAAGCTGGTACTCGTCAAGCCTTCTCCATGCGAGAGCTTCTCCTGGCTCCCAAAGTTGCCATTACCATCTGGGTATACACACACTTTATGCTTCTAGCCTTTGCAGTCACTGCCATTATGCCAGTATTTTTATTCACCCCCATCAAAATTGGCGGTACTGGTTTTAACTCTTCCCAAATATCTGCCTTTATGGCCGTCCAAGGAGCTAGTCAGGCTTTTTGGCTCATCCTCGCATTTCCCATGCTACAACGTCGCTGTGGCACCAAAAACCTACTCAAAGTGTGCGCAACTGCCTACTCATTCTTTTTTGGTGGCATCATCCTCCTCAATACCATCCTCCGAATGGGCGCTGGGTCTACCACGGCGTGGGCATGGACCGTGGGCTGTTTTCTCGCCGTCATGGGACCTGGCGTGTCCATGGGCATGACCAGTGCGCAGCTGGCCATCAACGACGCGTCCCCAAGCCGCCATGTCATGGCAACTATGAATGGTCTCTCCATGACGAGCGCCGGTGTCGCCAGAGCGATCGTCCCTGGTGTTTCTACAGTGATTTTTGCATTGGGTGTGAGGAATCAAATACTATGGGGCCATCTTGCCTGGGTTCTTCTCATTCCCTTGGCTATTGCCTTGAGAATTTGTGTCAATTATATCCCCGGCAGCAGGAGACACCATCGAGATGAGTGAATATGATGGTCAGTCACTCCGCTGCTGCAATGTCTAGGGGCAACGCCAGACTCTTTAAAAATTGCTTCAGATATGCGTGACGAATTGTATTTATAATATTACTTGGCATCTTGAAGGCCGCATTCTAAAAAATAAAGAAAAAAACAAAAAAAAAAAAAAACTGAAAGAGAACCACTAGTTTGCATCGGCGGGATGTCGCGCAACGACAAGGCTCGCCATGGTCCATGATGCAACAATGCGTGCCACCACGTCCATCAACTGGTGCTTATTTGAGGTATGCAGAACACCGTCCACATATACATGACACAACTACGTAATCTGTACTTGGGTAGCCCTGAATTCAGTCCAAATTAGGCGCCAGCCCTGTTTTCATGCATTGACAATAATGAGACAGACGGCTGGCATCTTTCAGCCACTAATGCCGAGACCTAGGCCGGACCGAAAATGTCTAAAACATGCACCAGGTCGCCGCACAATTGAATTGCAAGACTGAACGGATCTACCGACAGAGGATGACGTTGCCACGGAATCGAAATTGCCTCACGTCGGCCTCCTGCGCCTTATTTGACATGTAGATTTTTACTTACAAGCCAAAGAACTGCAATTATTCGAATTAGTATAACCAGTACCACAGACTAGTTGAATACGCAAGTCAAGGATTGGGGTCGACGCTTTCTTGACGCCCTCGTGCCCAGGCACCATGATGCGGTAGTAAAGGTTAAATCGAAGCTCGCAGAACCTAATTCGGTACTGAAAATCGGCTTCTGGCTTTCGTGGAGTTTCGTGATCGAGCGTACCAAGCTCCACCCAACACTTCATCTACGTCTCCGTATAACCTTGCCCAGATAGATGCCGTGCAGGCCGCCAGTTGCTCAGCTCGTACTCATTGTGCCCGTCAAAGGCCGAAGCATCAACAAATAAGAGGACGCCTGCACCACGGCTGTAGGAGAATATTGCCTCAAATTCCGACATGTATTCTGTTTCCATTCTGTTTGGCACGTACCAGAGATTTCCATGAAGCAGCACAGATCGCATCGGATTGTGACCTTGCTCAAGCGCCCTCTGTACTTGGTCTAAACAATTTCTAAAAGTTGACTTTCCGTGAGGACAGGTAGTCAAAAGGTATGAATTAAACTATATCTTGCCTACTGAGGATACATCACCATTGTTTGCTCAATTATTCATGTTATCTAGGCAGAAACGTTAGAGAAAGATTAGAGCCGGGTGTGAAGCTACCACGCTTAATGATCACCACTACTACAGTTGATAATGAGAAAGAAATCAGTATATTAGCAAGGAATCACTAATATAGAACAATGTTTTGATAATAATTTTTGAAATGAGGGAGGAATCTACAGTATTCTGGATAGGAGAACTAGTTCCCTTCCGACTATGACGCTCTCCGCCCGTGGAGACCAGAGCGAACTTCACCAACACAGTGTCAAATTCATTCCGCATGTCGATAATATATTACAGAATAATACAGTCTAAATCTACAACAACGTCTATGCTTCACGCTTCTTGACCTCATCTACCGCCTCCTCATCAACCATAATAGTCTCAACATCATCCGCAGCCTTGCCCGCCATCGGCGAGCGCATCTGATTCTCCATCAGCTTGTTAAACTCACTGTCCTGATTCGCCGAGAGCTCCTTGTAGTTGCCAATCTCGGCCACCTCGCCATCCACATTCAGCACAATCAGCAGATCCGCCTTTTCAATCGTCGACAGCCGGTGTGCAATGGAAATGGTTGTCATGTTGCCTTCAAACAGCTTGCTTAGAGCCTGGTTCACCAGCGTCTCCGACTCGGCGTCGAGCGCCGAGGTGGCCTCGTCTAGAATCAAAATGTCGGGCCGCTTGAGCACCGCGCGCGCAATCGCCACACGCTGCTTTTGCCCGCCCGAGAGCTGCGACCCCCGCGCGCCGACTTGCGTCTGCAGGCCCTTGGGCAGGTTCTCGATGAAAGTGCAGTTGGCGACCTTGGCGGCGTGCAAAATCTCGGCTTCGGTCGCGTCGGGCAAGCCGTAGGCAATATTCTCGGCAATAGTGCCGGAGAAGAGCACGGGCTCCTGCGCCACCACTCCGATGCGCCGACGGAGCGACTTGACGCTGATTTGGGAAATGTCTTGGCCGTCAATGGTAATGGTGCCGGCGACGGGATCGTAGAAGCGCTGCAGGAGCGTGCCAATGGTGGACTTGCCGCGGCCAGAGGGCCCGACGATGCAGGCGTTGCTGCCCGAGGGAATCTCAAAGTTGAGCCCGTTGAAGATTTTGGCGTCTGGTCGCGTGGGGTACGCAAAGTGCACGTCGGTGAACTTGACGGTGCCTTGCGCGGACGCGATGCGGGCGCCGGCGCTCTGCGGAATCCGCGGCTTCTTGTCCGACAGCTCGAAGAGCCGGTGGGCGGCGCCGGAGCCGCGCATGATTTCCGTGTACGTGTAGAAAAAATCCATCATGCCCGTGCCGGCAAACATGGCGTACATGACAAAGGCGGTGAGGTCGCCCGTCGTCATAGCCCCAGACTGGATGAAGCTGTTGCCGACTGTCAGCATGATGAGAAACGAAATATTGCCAGCCCAGAGCGTCGACGTGTAAAACGTAGACGTCACGATGCCTTCGCGTTTGCGCAGCGCAAAGACCTTGCGAATCTGCTGGTTGTATCGATGCACCTCCTGACGTTCTCCGACAAAGGCCTGGCTCGTCTTGACGTTGCCCAGCCTTTCCTCGGCAATCTTTGTCAACGTGCCGAGGTTCTTTTGCACGCGCTTGCTCATCTTTTCTACAAAGCGTCCGTAGATGAGAGAGCCGACAGCTATGGGCGGCAGAATCACTAGCATGAGCATCGTGAGCTTTGCGCTGGTCCACAGCATGATGGAAATTCCCGCAATCGTGTTGAAAGTAGAGCGCAGGGCATACGTGACACTGGTAGTCACCGAGTCGCCCACAATGTTAACGTCAGACCCCAGTCTGGAAATCAAGTCGCCCACGGGGTTGACGTCGAAGAATTCGGCATCCTGCGTGTAGGTGCGACGGTACAGACGCGAGCGCAGCCTCGCAATGACGCGCTCGCCAATGATGCGCATCATGATATTGCGCGTAAACGAGGCGGCTGAGCCGATTGTGAGCACCGTGCCCATGCCGAGGATGAACTGGGTAAGGGTAAAGGAGTGGCCAGCGACGTCGACGACGCCCGCTTTGCCAGCGGCATCGATAATGCGGCCGACGGCGTACGGAATAGTCATGGTAATCGTCGCCGAGACGGCGAGAAAGACGGTGGCGAGGCCCAGCGGCTTGGCCTCGGGCCGGGCGATGCTCAGGAGGCGCAAGAGACCGCCAGTGGAATTGTCCACCTCGGGCTCATTCTTGGAAAGCTGCGCAGCATGTTTCCGCTGCACGCCAAGCGTCTTGGCTTCATCCGCATCGAGGGAAGCATCGTCCTCCACGTCGTCTTTTTTGACGGCCTTTTCGTTGCCCTTTTCCGCAGCGGCCTGCCCATGGCGCGGCGAGGTGCTAATAAACGATCTCGACAGCCCGGCTGCGGCGCGCGGTGCACTATTGATGCGGGCAACCACCACGGAGCACCTGAAAACAGGACCAGTTGATGATGAATGTCGTCTTGTTGCAGAATTGGCCTGGAAATGGCATTTTTGACGGGATTGTATGGCGTTGTTTGTGCTGATGGATCGGGTGGCCGGCTGTGAGGTGTGCGGTCGCTGCAGCGCGACCCTACCTTGCTGGCGCGCGACCGACACAGTCCAAGGTAAGAGGCTGCACATGATAAAATGAGATGAGGGTGATGAATTTAGGGCATCATCTTGATTTGGTGCATGTCAACGGACACGAGTGTGACTGTTTTGCAAGAGAACGGTCAACGGATGTCTGACGGCCAGAGTGGAAACCCATAGCTCAACTTTTTCGGGAACTAACCAGGACTCTCTGGCTGTGTGCCTATTTTTTTAGGCTTCAGCGGACTCTACGGTGATGCTGTGGCACGACCATTCAAACGAGTGGCTCGTTTAAAATGAGAAATATATTAGAATTATTTTATATATTAGTTTCTAACTCAGAGCTCAACGTCCTGCTTTAGATGGCATGGTAATTCAACTTTTTTCTGGAATTAACCAAAGCTAGGACTCTGGCTGTGTGCCTATTTTTTTTTAAGGCTTCAGCGGACTCTACGGTGATGCCGTAGCATGACCATGTCAAGCGAGTGGCTCGTTCAAAATGAGAAATGCATTAGAATTATCTTACATATTACTTTCTGATTCGGAGCTCAACCTTCTGCTTTGGGTGGCATAGTCTCGTGTACCTCTGTGCCGTCCTCCCTGCGGCGACGGCATTTGCGCGCCATATAAGATAGTCCAGCGCTCCAGATAATCAACGCTATTGAGCATCCAATCATTGCCCACATGCCACGCTGAGTACAAAAAAAGCATCATTAGTATATAACTGCTAATGAGTCTGCGAGTTGTGAATTAAAGGGGTAAAGATTGATACTCACAATAAACCACGGCGCTCGCGATGCGCCGTAGAATATGAGAATCCACCACGCATTGACAGCGTTGTTTCCCAAATTCATACCAGCCAATACCACGCCTCGGAAAACAGACGTTTCGAATCGCATGGCGTCGTTGCACCAGGCGAAAAATGTTGCCTGGCATGCGTATACAGACCCAGCCCAATAGTACGCCGCAAAGACGACCGAGGTGGACGAGGTACTGGTAGGGTTATTGGACGCTACTAAAATCATGACGGATGTGGCAATGCCCGTGATGCCAATCCAGTAGCCGACGAGGTAGCGTTTACCACTGAGGAAATCCGTCAGCGTGGCCCAGAACAGCGTTGACACGATGCCCACGGCGGGCACGCCCGTCGGATAGTCGTTGAGCTGCGCCTTGGTGTACTTGTTGACGGGATGCTTCTGCATATATAGCGCCAGCAGCGCATTGCTGCTAAACGACTCTGTCTCGCCTGCAATAACCCAGAGCATCACGAATCCCCACCAGTACCACGACGTGAGCACCTTTTTGACAAAGGCGAGCGTCATGGGGGACTCCCCCTCTCCTGCCGTCTGGGGCACGCGCGACCTTGCCAGCGCCTTTTCCTCGTCTGTCAGATAAAACGCGCGCGTCGTCTGCGGCGTGTCCGGGAAGAAGAGGAAGCCGTAGAGCGCGACGGGCATGGTCATCAGCCCGTCAATGATGAACAGCCAGCGCCAGCCGGCCAGCCCGCCGCGGCCGTCGAGACCGCGGTTGAGCCCCGTCTGGATGAAGCCGCCAATCATGGTGCCGGCGAGGCCGGACGAGGTGAAGATGCCGCTGCGCTTGCCGAGCTCGCGCTCCGTGTACCAGGCGCCGAGGATGTAGTGCGTGCCGACAAAGGTGGAGGCTTCGCAGATGCCCTGGAAGAAGCGAATCGCCATGATGGACTGCGGGTTGTGCGTCGAGGCGGTGACCATGGTGAGCCCGCCCCAGAGGACCATCATGAGGGGAAACCAGATGCGCGGCTTGACGTAGTGCAGCGACAAGTTGGAGGGTATCTGCCCGACGACGTAGCTGCGGCGGTTAGCATGGGTTGGTTAGCACGTGGCTTTTGAGTCCTGTATCGAGCGGGCGACCTACCCAACGGTAAAGCAAGTATTTATCTGTGTTAGTTGGTCTCCGACAAAGCCAAGGTCGTCTTTCATGCCCGATACGTACGCATTGTTCAGATTGCTGCGGTCGAGCTGCTGGGCGTTAGTATTGGTAAAACACAACTGACTACACCGTCATCATCGCAGCGACATACATAATTGACAAAGTAGCTCAGACAGCAGAATGTCAGGATGAAAAAGTCGATTTTCTGAATGAGGGCGCGTTCGCCCGGCTGATAGACGTTGTGGAAATAGTCCTTTACCCTGGTCCCCACGGCCATGATTGTGCTGTTGCGCAGCGCCTGCAAAGGCTGCCGCCGCGCGTCACTGTATGCCAGACAAACTCGGGAAAAGCACTTGACGACCCGTGATGAGCTGATCTCTGTCGTTAAAAAGGTAGTTATTGGTGGCGGAAAACTGTGCAGACCCCTTTGAGTTGCGATTGGGAACTTTTGGGTGGAGCAGGACTGAGATTTTGGCGTTTGCGGGCGCCGGGCCGTAACTAGCTGGTGGAAAGATGCTCTCGTGCCTCCGCCTTGCTCTGTTAATTATCATGGAAGTTGAAATCAATCATGGCATGAGAGCATGATATGAAGGAAACAGAGATGCGGTTCCAGTCTGGCTAATTTCCTAACTACCACATCTCTGTATCGCGCCGTCGGTCGGAGCCTAGCACTGGGCTGGGTTAGCATACCAATTAAACGCCACAATGGCTACTAGGGGGAGGAGGGTGTTTTTAGACATTAGTAGCTACCTAAAATACACTGCTAAATCTCTTCTATATTTTTGCCGTCTAGTGAGCATATTAACACCGTAGATATATTTTAAATAGCAAGAAAAACAAACGTGTTAGAAGCTCGAACACGTCGACTAGACAGTTAAAACACAATGTATAAACTAACACGGTATTTTCGCCCTGTCTAAAAACACCCCCCTCCCGCGTAGGTATACTACAGCTGATAACTAATAGAGAGCACCAAACTTATCAAAGCTGACGACAGCCGGATTAGACCACAACAAGTATCAAAATATCAGGCAGAAAACTGACAAAATCAGGCTGTGGCATAACGACTTTGAATCATCTTTAGAATCATCAGATCACGCCATCTCCTGATTTAAAGTACTAGATAAAAACTCACAACCATTTCGAGGTTTCCCCGGATGATATTGCTTAATAGTACGGATTACGGATTACAGGATGCTGTAACTAGTCTCAGCTGCCAAGTTGTCACGCGCCCCCCCACGACCCCACGATGGCGCATCAGGCCGGGCTCAGTGCATGCCGCTATCGGGTTTTGCGGGGGAATCATGTCCGCCCAGACTCAGACCCGATCAGTGGCTCATTCGTAGCCATCTATAAGTCTCTCGACTCTGCATCTGATATCCTCATCGCCTCTTTCCACCCCCGTCCTGCAAAAACATCCATCCCCGCCCCCCCTGGGCGGCCTACCGGTACAGTATGACGATTATCGAATCGAAACTGACATACGTCTTACCCGCCAAAGCGGACGGGATCCCGACCGCCGAGATCCGGGCACCCAACTGGGAGGATATCGGCGCCCGTAAGAGAGCGCTCCTCAGCGCTTCCATCCCGCAAGAATGGCGGGTACCTGCCCATCTGTTGCCCCCGGACTCGCAGGATGATGTGACGGCCTGGCCGGCCACATCTGGGTGGTTTACCGAGGACGAGCTCAGGATAACGGAGCAGACGGCCACGCAGCTCGTCGCCCAGCTGGCTTCCGGGGAGCTACAATCGGAAACCGTGACTCGTGCATTCTGCAAGCGCGCAGCGGCGGCGCACCAGCTGGTAAGTACCTTGGCGGCTTTTTTTTTGTGTGTGTGTGTGTGTGTGTGTGTGTGTGTGTGTGTGTGTGTGTGTGTGTGTGCCTTGACTTACAGCTTTGGGAACAGGTAAACTGTCTCTCCGAGACTTGCTTTGAGCGCGCCATTGTGACGGCGCGCGCTCGGGATGAGTATTTCGCCAAGACGGGCCAGCCCGTGGGGCCGCTGCATGGCTTGCCGATTTCTCTCAAGGACAATTTCAAGCTCACGGGCTTGGATTCTACAGTCGGCTTCTCGTCGCTTGTGGGAGACGCTGCCGCGGTGGACTCGATGCTCGCCAAGGTGCTGGAGGAAGCAGGAGCAATCTTTTACGTCAAGACCAATGTGCCGACGGCCATGATGATTGCAGAAACCATTAATAATGTTTTTGGCCGCACGCTGAATCCTTTGAATAGACAAACGACTAGTGGTGGAAGCTCGGGTGGCGAGTCGGCTCTGCTGGTATTAAAGGGCAGTCCTATTGGCGTGGGAACCGACATTGGTAAGAAACGTTTGCAAGGTTTCACTCTTTGATGGCTCTGACGAGGAAAATACAGGCGGGTCACTTCGTATCCCTGCTGCTTGCACTGGTATATTTACTCTCCGACCCTCTGGTGGTCGCTTTCCTGTTCGTGACTGCCGCTCCGGCATGCCCGGCCAAGAGGGCGTCATGTCCGTCAACGGGCCCATGGCACGCACTCTCCAAGATATCTCCATGTACAGCAAAGTGGTGATCCAAAGCCAGCCCTGGCTGCGGGACGCCAAATGCCACCCGATCCCGTGGAAGTCCGTCCAGCTGCCCAAGAAGCTCAAGATTGGCGTCATGTGGGACGACATGCTTGTGCAGCCGACGCCGCCCATCCTGCGAGCCCTGCGGCACACCGTCACGAAGCTGCTGCAGGCCGGACACGACGTGGTCGACTGGCGGCCGACGGACATGCTGCAGAGCCTCACCATGATTGGCAAGTTCTTCCTGGCTGACGGCGCGGCGGCGATTCGCAAGGAGCTGGAGCGCACGGGGGAGCCGTGGCGGCCCGAGATGGAGGCCTACCGCCACGCGCAGCCGATGAGTGTCTACGATGTGTGGAAGCTGCAGACGGAGAGGACGGCGTTTCAGAATGCGAACCTGGATCGGTGGAACGATGCAGGCCTGGATGCGCTGTTACTGCCCACGACGCCGTACGTGACACACAAGCACAGTGGCAGAAGACACGGTGAGCATTTTCTTTTCTCCCAAGGTTGCGATTTGAAGCTGAAAATGTAAACTGACGTTTTTTGGTTTGTTCTAGTTGCATACACGGCCGTTGGTAATATTCTGGACGTGTCTGCCGTTTCCTTCCCGACGGGGCTCAAGGTGGACAAGAATATCGACATTGTTGGTCAGGACTACCAGCCTCGGAGTGACGTCTGCGAGGCCATCAATGCGGAATATGATGCCAACCTAGTTGATGGTATGCCAATCAGTCTCCAGCTTGTTGCACGCAGGTTAGAGGAGGAAAAGGTCTTGGGCATGACGGAAAGTGTGCTGCAAGCGCTCTCTGACTGATGAGAGATGTTGCAATCATCATGTGCCTGTAGATGAGGTGATTTATGAGGATAGTCTAATATATTCTACGTAGACCTCGGATGATAGACTTTTGTCATACTTGAAGTGTACTTGCTCTTCGGTTTTGAGAGCCAGCCGGCCTCGAAACCATGGGCCCAAGTTGAAGCGTTTCCTATACTCACGACAGTGTGACAAAGACTCAATTGTCGCACAACCTCAAATTCAGTGGGCTATGCCTGGCGTGCCTTGATTTGCCTGCCAAGTCATCCAGAAATCAGGTGCAGAACTAGGCTGCATGGGCCGTCGTCACTTGCGGGTCAAATCAACTTGGCATTAATTAGAACAAATATAGATGAATATGCATGAGAAGCCGAGCTATATCTTGGCACCGACCCGTGCGCCGTAGCAAAGCTCTGCGAACATGATCAACGTTTTGGAAGGATGCACGCATCCCCCGCGCACTTTTACGAAGTCGTGACATGGCTGCTACTCCAGTGATCGGCAGAACAACCAAAGTCGCCGCCGTTCTTTGACGAGTTTGGTACGGCCCGTATCAAGGTTCCAAGGAAAGGAAAAGTGTGCATCCTTGATCTGTTTATTGGCGCTGTAGGATTTTGCTGCTGCTCGGGTTTGCAGCTCCCCCCTCGAAACGCGTTTTCCGTCTTCTACACATGCTTTTTCCCACATTTGCATGAACCGGCGAAGCGAGCATAAAAACTGAGGAAAAAAGGCCAAAAAAAAAAAAAAAAAAAAAAAAAAACAGGTACACGCACAGGTGACGACACGATCCCGGAAACACGAGAGTTTTTGACGGATACCAATGGCAGAAGCGGCTCCTCCTTTCCCCGCCGCCGCCGCCGCCGCCGCCACCCGCTTGGAAGGTTTCTGGCCAACGGCGGGCTGGAGCCAGACCCCATGCGTTTTTTTATTTTTATTTTATTTTTATTTTATTTTTCGTTGCATTACGATAGCATAATATGATTCCAAAGAGGAGCAAAAACCCCGCGGTGGTACTGGCCACTCACTTGGCTCCAGCTCAGCGCATGGGTTCCATGGCTCCGCTTGTTTGATGCGCCTTTTCGGGGACAGCTCCAGTGACTACTTATTATAGTTAGTGACCAGCTTGTCAAGCCAAAGTCATGTTCTTAGCTCCAGTGACTAAATACTTAACTGACCAGCTTGTCAAGTAAGTCATTTCATCATCTTGTTGAAAAACATGGCCCAGTTTTCTTGCCAAAGGGGGTGCTTGGAGGTGTGGAATCCAGGTACCTAGCCTTTCGGCCGCGGCCTGCTGGCTGCCGCTTTCTGTACAGATTACTCGTTGCTAGTCAAGCCCCGGTGGGTTGTCAAGTTGTCTATTATCAGTCATCTGGCAGCTAATAAATACTGGTCGTCCTGTCGTCTTTCATGTGTATCCTTGCTTGTGCGGAGTCGACGTGGGGTTAGGATGTGGAGGGAAAAAGCTCTCGCGGGAAAGCTCTTTAGTTGTTCACTAGCTGTGGTCTGGAATACCTGCACCCACCGTGAATGATACCTGTGTCTAACCTGAGGAACGCACTGAATTCCTTGTAATCATCATGTAACTAGTCATTAGGCGACGGGCATTAGATGGAAGCTGTTGCGCCCCTGTTAAAGGGCGGGAACGCTACGTCAACCAACGTTATAGGTTTGAGCTGATTCCCACCAGCTTTTATTAATTAGGCTTTTCTCGATTTGTCCATCTAGATTACCAACCCATCTAAGCATCAGCATCCTGTCGCATCTTGTCTTATTGAAAAAAGCCTTTGCGTTTTGCATCATAAGATCCAGCCCTCCCGCGTTCCCCCCCAGCCCTTTACTTGATACAACCTTCCCTTGCACCTTCTCCGACATCTTCGTCCATCATGCCCGCCGTCAGAGAGGCTTTTGCCGCGCAGCCCTTGGTTGTCAATGGCGGCGACTCGTTCCTCACGAATGGCGACGCCGAGACTCCCCGCAAAATGCCGACGCAGCAGCGACAGCAGCAGCGACAGCAGCAGCAGCAGCAGCAGCAGCAGCGTCTTGACATTATTGATATTCGCGGCGAGCAGGTCGACTTTAACCTCAAAAAGGACATTGCCAGCCGCTTGAATCCCGTCAGCGGCCACCGTACGCTGCCGACGTTGCTCCTGTACGATGAAACGGGCTTGCAGTTGTTTGAGGATGTATGTCATTCTTGCTCAAGGCCCGTTTTGACATTTATTCATTTCTTCTTTCCCGCCCGGTTACTGCGCTTGACCTGGACTTTCATCTTAACTTGTCGCTCAGATTACATATCTGGATGAATATTATCTCACCAATTACGAAATTGAGCTTTTGAAAAAACATGCCGCCGAAATAGCGGATTTGATCCCGGCTGGAGCCATGGTCGTTGAGCTTGGAAGCGGGTAAGAGAGCGCTGCATTAACTACCGCCCGTTTGTTACGATTAACATTACTGCCCGTTTTTAACGATCAATCATTACTTGATCCTACTGTCATCATCAGCGCTAATTTTTACCCTTTTCATCGCATTGCAGCAACTTGCGCAAGATTTCTCTCGTCCTTGATGCTTTTGAAAAGATTGGCAAGCCAATTGACTATTATGCCCTCGATTTGTCGCAGCAAGAACTGCAGCGCACACTTTTGCAGATACCCGACTACAAGCACGTCCGCAGCCACGGGCTCTGGGGCACATATGACGACGGCAAAGACTGGCTAAAGCAGTTTGCCAATAGCGACCGAAACATAACAATCATTCACCTCGGCTCTAGTATTGGTAGGCAAACACGCATGTATGCGCGCCGGGGGGGGACATTTGCCTTTTGCTGACACGCAAGTCCAAGGCAACTTTTCGCGCGACGAGGCTGGCGCTTTCTTGCAAGGGTTTGCTCAGGTTTTGAAGCCAGCAGACTCCATCATCATCGGCATCGATTCGTGCTGCGACCCGAACAAGGTCTAGTCAGTATTTACCATGTCTGTTTTCGCACTCACTGTTGCTAACTGATTCCAGCCATGCATATAATGGCAAGTAATAGGTTAACTATGGTATCGGACTAGACTAACTAGCATGAAACTCCCCTAGATTCCAAGGGCGTTACACATTCGTGAGCTTAGCACCGTCCCTTCGTGAGTCTCTGTCAGCTGACCTGTCTAGCTTTATCCTCAACGGTCTTCGCCATGCCAATGCTGTCTTTGGTTCCGAAATTTTCCACCTGGATGACTGGAAAGTCATTGGTGAGTTCATCTACGACGAGGACGGTGGCCGCCACCAGGCCTTCTTGTCGCCCATCAAGGAAGTCAATATTCTTGGAACAACCATCAAGCAGGCTGAGAGATTGAAAATCGAGCAAAGCCTCAAGTACTCCCAGGTTGGCGGTGAGAAGCTGTGGCGCACTGCTGGTCTGAAGGAGGTCAAGCGTTGGCGACGGGGCGACGACTATGGTAGGCGCATGAAAAATGCTTTACTTGGCATGCTCATGCCCGTCACTAACATATACTCTGGACAGGTCTTCATCTGCTTCAAAAGACTGATCTTCCATTCAGCTCTCTCCCATCACAGTATGGAAGCATTCTGCCCACACTCAACGACTGGTCAGCCCTCTGGCAGGTCTGGGATATCGTCACCAAGGGCATGCTGCCCGACCAGGAGCTCCAGGAAAAGCCCATCAAGCTGCGCAACGCCTGCATCTTCTACCTCGGTCACATCCCCACCTTTCTCGACATCCAGCTGTCCAAGGTCACCAACGAGCCCGCCACCGAGCCCGCCGCCTACCGAGCCATCTTTGAGCGCGGCATCGACCCGGACGTGGACAACCCGGAGCGCTGCCACGACCACTCCGAGGTGCCGGAGGAGTGGCCGCCCGCGCAGGAAATCACGGCGTACCAGGGCCGCGTGCGCGCCCGTCTGGAGAAGCTCTACGCCGACACGGACAATGGCAGCCCGGACAAGATGCCCCGCGGCGTCGCGCGCGGCATCTGGGTCGCGTTTGAGCACGAGGTTATGCATATAGAGACGCTGCTGTACATGATGCTGCAGAGCGACAAGACGCTGCCGCCGCCGCATACGCCTATGCCCGATTTCGCGACGCTTAGCGCAGCGGCTAGACGTGCGCGCGTTCCGAATGCTTGGGTGCATGTTCCCGAGCAGACTGTCACCATTGGCATGAATGACCCGGAGGATGGCACTGACCCGACTGTCAACTTTGGATGGGATAATGAGAAGCCGGAGAGGCAGGAAAAGGTGCATGCTTTTCAAGCCAAGGCTAGGCCCATCACCAACGAAGATGTGAGCAGAACCCCCCTGGTTTTCCACTTGAAAATCCACGTGAGCCTTCTAAACCTTGGATGTAGTATGCCGATTATCTCTACAGCACCAAAAACAGCGCTATTCCACCCTCTTGGTCCATTGTCGCTGAAGCCAACAATGGCAGCCCCGTCCTCAACGGCTCTAGTTTCGAGTACCCTATGCAGCCTTACCTCAAGGACAAGGCTGTGCGCACCGTCTACGGCCTCGTCCCTCTCAAGTACGCCCTGGACTGGCCCGTAGCCGCTTCGTACGATGATTTAGCTGGCTGCGCGGCCTGGATGGGTGGCAGAATCCCGACCATGGAGGAGGCCAAGAGCATCTACACTTTTGCCGAGAAGCAAAAAAAGGCCTCGATGCACAGCAAGCTCTCCAACCGAGTTCCTGCGGTCAATGCGTAAGTTGTCTTTATACAAACAACACCTGCCCATCATCATGGCCACACGCGCTAACAGTTTGATGCGTTTCTAGTCACTTGGTCAACGACGGCGTGGAAGAGACACCGCCAAATGCGGCTACCGCACCAGCGGCAGTCAATGGCAGTGGCGGCGGCGGCGGCGCCTCGCTGTACATTGACCTCGACGGTGCCAACGTCGGCTTCAAGACGTGGCACCCGCAGCCCGTCACGGCCAGCGGCGACACGCTGGCCGGGCAGGCGGGCATGGGCGGCGTGTGGGAGTGGACGAGCTCGGTGCTGGCCCGGCACGAGGGCTTCGAGCCCATGGCCCTGTACCCGGCGTACACGTCCGACTTTTTCGACGGCAAGCATAATATTGTGCTGGGGGGCTCATGGGCGACGCACCCGCGCATCGCGGGCCGTCGCAGCTTTGTCAACTGGTACCAGCACAACTATCCCTACGCGTGGGCTGGTGCTCGACTTGTCCGCGACGCCGCTGTCCAAGTCCCGGTATGACGTTATGTGGTTCCTGAGTCACCGTCGCTAAATTCGAGACATTATGAGTTTGTGTGAAAGGGCTTTGGTATTCTGATTTTTTCGTTCTTGTTTTCCCTTTTAAGAGAACTAGTTTTGTCCCGCGTCGCAATAGTACATGGGAGCGACAGACTTTTCTGATACTATGTGACGCCCAAGATATTCCAACTCTGCGCCGGTACTGGATGCGACGTTGCTCAAATATTTTCCCCATGATTTTGTGCGCAACGTAATTTGTAGTTTTGTATTTTATATCCCCGCTCTATATGCATCTCGTTCAGCTATTCAGGCTGCCGTAAATCTCTAGTAGCTGTTCAAACACATAACTCGGTAGGTGAACGCCGTTTTCGGTAATGAGGTTGGAGATGAGCTCCGGAGGCTAATTTGGTCAGAAAAAGGTTCATTTGATAAAGAATGGCGGCCTTTGGGAGACTCACGGTATAATCAACAGCATCCACGGGCTGCTTGCTAGGTCCGTCTGTCGTAAAGTCGAGAACCTTTTGTTCAAAGCCAATATCTCGTTGATCTAGCGGAAACTTGCGCGCAAACTTGTGCGTCTCAGCCGCAACATAAAACGGGATATGCGCGCGATTCGCCAGCTGCGCAATCTGAAACGTGCCTATCCTCGAGATGATGCCTCCGTTTTGCGCCACCGCCTCGGCGCCCACAATCACCATGTCGACCTGCCGCAGCAAGCCCAATGTGTGCGCAATCGCCGCGCCCGGAATCTCCGCCACCGGTATGCCCTTGCCGCGGAGGGCCTTGACGACGCCGTCGCTCTCGTCGGCGCGGGCCGAGTCGCGGACGTAGACGACGCGAAACTTGCCGGCGCCGTTCTTGGCGGCGCGCTCGAGCACGGCGAGGACGGAGCGCGAGTTGCCGTGGACGAGGACGGATTTACCCTCGGTGACGAAGCGCCAGCCGGCCTCGGCGATGCCCGCGCGGGCGGCGATGGCGCGGGCGGCAAAGAGCCGGCCGTTGCGGAGGAGG
>JAPERH010000793.1:0-23340 GCA_030411535.1 Beauveria australis
TATATAGCCTATATTATAGCTATATAGGAGCATCTAGTATACTTATATTAGCGATATTTAGCTCTATAAGTATTTAATGCTTAAATAAACTATAATTAGTTTATAGCTACTAGTCTCTAGTATCTAAGTTATTATTATTACGTATCTATATATTAATTTTAGTTATACTAATTATATTAAAAAATTCTTTTTATATAGCGGTTTTAGTAAGTTTTTATAAGTATGCTTAAGTTAATTATACCTTACTTTCTATAGTATAGTATATTTAATATAACTTAGTTCCTATAGATTTAGCGCCTTTAATAGTCCTAGATTCTTAGCGCACCTCTAAGCTTAAAAAGTCTTATAGCTTAATTAACTTAGCTAGCGTTATATTTATCTTCATTTTATTTAACTTTATAGTACTCGCCTATATTAGTGCTTAAGGATTAATAGAATAGCTTATATAGCCTACTGCTTTTAGTAAAGCCTTATTAGAGGGTCGACTAAGGAATGCCGCTACTATATTATACTATATATATTAGTTAATATAGGCCTAGTATATTGCTATATCTATATGCTATATAACTTGCCGGAGCTGCGCTTGCGTTCTAATAGCTAGGGCCTATTAGTACGCTATACGTTTTATAACTAGAGGCATACTTACCTTTAATAGCCTCGCTAGATCTATATTAAATATAGTATAGATTTAGTATTTATATAAATCCCATTATAAGACTAAGCCTTTAGAGATAATAAAGATAGGTATAATAGTATATTGCCTTGGTAGGTAATGTCTAGACCGTTCCTTTATAAGTTACTAACGCCTGCTAAAAAATTGGGGTATCTTTGATGCTATCTTTCTAGTTAAATTCTAGCGACTATCGCGGCGCACGAATTCTAATCTTATAGAAATCCTCTATACTTTAAAGTTCTGCGGCAAAGGCATTGTCTAATAGTGCTAAAGAAAAAAATAGAAGAATTATATTAAATAAAAAGGTATCTACCTCATAGAAGATGAAGGTTTTTTAGGCCTTAATTAGTGATTGGCCTCAATTAGTGATTGGCCTCGAGGCTGGTATGGCCATACATACGTGTTTTCCCTTCGTTCCCAGCCTTTAGTGAACTTCAGGGTCACTTCCATAGCCGGCAGATCTCTTCCGCTATCGGGATTCTTTAAAAGGACTAGCTTCACATCCCTATAGCAAATAGTCTTAAAATCATCCTCCTTTAGGTCCCACTCTTCTACGTATTTAAGCTAGCTCTCTTCATTACTACCGAAGTAGTGATCGTAGATAGCTTCTTTACTAAGTTTTTATAGGCAAGGACCCTAGGGCGCGTAGCTGTATATGCCTAAGCGAGAATCATAAGGGCTAGTTATATACGTTAGCGCTCGTTAGGGAATACCGATGTGTCGTGCACCTAATAATGGTATAGGACGAGATAGACATTATTAACATCCATTATAATTTTTTCCTTAATTAAGGTGTTAAGTTCGTACTTAATCGTTAGATAACTATTAATATACTAGCCCCCTATCTAAAAAACGTTAGTAGTTAGTTAGTAGGCAGAAGTCTTATTAACTTATATTATTAATCTCTTTATTTGCTAGTTTATTAAAATTAACTTTAGCGGATTTCTAGTATACTTAGAAGAGTATTCTCTTATAAGCATAAGCTACGCTTCTTTTCCGTATTCTTTTATATATATCTAGCATCTATTCTAGGAAGGTTATAATATCTTCCTTTATGGTTAGAGTAGATAATCTTTAGCTTTAGTATATAAATAGGCGTAGTATCTAAATTATTAACTTAAAATACTACTTAACTTCTAAAGACTTTATTCTTACCTTATCTATTTTAGTTTAATACTATATATATTAACTTTAGTTATAGGGGTATATTACTTCTTAACGGCCTTATCTATAGTAAGTCGTTAGCGTTTTAATTAGTAGTAGTCTAGAGGGCGTTAAAGACGATTAGGTGCCTTAGTGACCGCTATTTTTTAGTCTTAAAAAACGTAGGTCTATAATAATAATCTAGCAAAATCTAGTACTAAAGTTAACTTATATGCGCTAAGCTCCTATTAAAATTTATAAGCGCTACTAAGTAAAGTGCGCCTAATAGTTATAGTGGTGTGGGGGTCTAGCGGCTAGCGCTTTGTAAGTTGGCCTCTAAAAGCGGCATCCTAACCTCTAAAAAAAGGCATTATGTCCGCTAGAACTTAAGACACATTTGCTGCGAACCTACACTTTTGTCGTAAAGACTATAGAAGCTCGCGGATTCTTATAAGAGTAATAGTATATAATAAACAGGACATAGAAGATATTTCTCATAATTGTTAGTATAGCGCGTAGAAACACAGTCAAATAATCAGCATTTCTAAATATTAATATAAAATAGCTGCTAAAACGTTAAGAGCTTAGTCTTACTTTAAAGCTTCTACATCTACAGCCATTACGTTTAAAGAATAGGTCAGCCATAGACAGTCTCTAACAAAATCACTTAATCCTAGCATCTATCTAAATAAATGCAATTACTCACCCCTGCTAATCATATCTCCCTATCCTTACTAAACGCCAGGCAGCTGAAGTCGGCAGCCCGATTTTAGGAGGAGCCCGAAGCTAGGTGACGAGCCCACGGGCGGAGGCGACTAGCCTGTAAATTACCCGTCCTTCTATCCTATTTAGCATAGGCACCATGTTTGCACGCTTCCGACTGCGCCAGCTGACGAGGTGGCTAGGTACAATCACCTAACCAGTTAGGTTGCTGAACGCCACCAACCGAGGCAGCCTTATCCTTGACGTCTAGCCTCGTGAAACCCGCACCATTCTCCCAGTTGCGCGGGCGGTGCCTACCGAATTTCTGGATGAAATTCTCCTGCAGATAGTAAACTGCTTGAATGGCAAAGATGGCAGCTCCTTCTTGCGAGTGTGCCGTTTCCTTAATCTCTTGATCTGCGACTACCACCGATACGATGACTATGGTCGGCTCCTGATCACGGCGGCCGTGCTGGGACATGTGAAGTCGGTGTATAGACTTGCTTCTAGCGGGCATCGATACGGGCCACAAGGACACTACTGGTAAGACGGCCGTGCTATGCGCGGCTGGAGCAGGACGCGATGCTGTTGTCCAACTGCTGCTCACGGTCGGCGTACGAAATGCCGAACCTGCGGATGAGCTGGCCTCCAGATTGAGCATGTTGAAGAAGCTCGATCGGCAGGGAACGAGCCTAGCTGGTCAGACAGCGTTGTCAGCAGCATCGCGTAACGGGCACAAATCGGTGGTGAGGCTGCTGCTTGCAGATTCCGATGTTAATCCCAACCATCAAGATGGCCCCGGTCGAACGCCGTTGACGTGGGCATCGACGCAAGGGCATGTGGCGGCTGTACAAGCGCTGCTATCTCACGAGGGTGTCGATGCTGATCACAGGGATTAGTATGGGGGTACACCGTTGGCGTCAGCAAAGAACGGCCATGTTAACGTGGTTGTGCTACTACTAGCGCATGAAAGGGTAGACCGGAACTCGATAATAGCGAAGGGAAGAGTTGGCGGCGCAGATGTGGAAGGTAAAAGTTGTGCGACGATTGCTGGCCGCAGGGGCTGACCCAACGATGAAAGATGCTCATGGCTTCAGCCCAATTGACTTGGCCAAATGGGGAGACGACAGCTTGCAGCAGCCTGGGCTCGATGACTTGGAGAACCAACCGGCTGTGATTCAGCTCTTGAATGGCGCAATAGCGGCTCGAGAGCCGAAGAAGCCTGCTCTCTTGCGTTACTCCATCCATTGTTACAAGGCATTGCTGTTGTAGTTCTGTTCTCGTTGGTATTTTCCCATCCACGCAACAGAGCAGCCTAGCTGGGGCGAGCGGGGCCGGTTCGTCTCTGGTGAAGGGCCTACAGCGGGCTTATGAGCATGAGCAGAAAAGACCTTGGGCAACGCTGTGTTCTCCGAACGGTGTGTCCCCCTCCGCGGGCTTGGGCGTTGGGACCGTTGGCAGGGTGGTTTATAGGGGTGAAGTGATGTATAATGCGGGCGGCAATCCAAGGTCCCATGATCGGGTAGAACGAGATGCTGCACAGAACCGACTGCGCTAAACTCAGCGCGTGGTACAAGAGACGGTCTACTTGTATATTGTGCAACCGCCTTCAAGGAATTTGATATATTTGTCGCTTGACTGTCGGATAACTCTGCCTCTGTTGAATAGACAAGCAGACTTAACGTAATTGCTAGATGTCATAAAATCATATATATCAGAGGTTGGAAGGCTGGCCAGTCTACCTGACTTCGTCAGGTGGCTGGGGCGCCTTGTTCAAACTTAGATAATTGACGTGAACCCGTTTAGCAGATCAGGAGCACAGGCTCTTGAACAATAACAGAATAAATGACAGCTAACTGCCTCACATAACGTGACATCGATAGATACTGTATACAGACTGGACTAACAAAATGGATATGGACCGGCAGCTGGCAGTTTGCAAACTAACACACTGTTGACCACGACTGGATATCATCCATGCCGACCCCTACGAACACGTCCACTGCCTCCTCATTCTTCGTGTTCATCGTATAAGTGTGGCGCCTCAGAGGACTGAAACCTTCCCCATTCTTTTCGACCCAGATGTTATTTTCAGCTGCGTCCCGGGGCGACCGCTTGTACGGGATCGGGAATGACAGGATCTCTGCCGGGCTATATTTCATCTCAGGCACACAATCAGCAAACATCACGGCCAGTTCCTGAATGCTCGCGGTATCTTGGTTCTCTGCTGCGCCTTTGGCCTTGTCACTTGCGCGTTCGGTCCCGTTGGGCAAGGCATATAGATGTATAGGAACAGCTCCAGCAGCATCTCTCGACTTGCTAGTCCGAACTCAACCATCTTGTCCACACGTCCTGGTCGAATCACAGCCGGGTCGAGGCGATTGGCATGATTACTTGTCATGATCACACTCGTCCCTCCACGGAACCGGCTCCATCAATCGCCTTGAGAAGTCCAGAGAGTGTCACGCTGCTGCCTGTGCTCGACCCAGCATCGCTGTTTTCACGACTTTTTGCGCTTTCGATGGCATCGATGTCCTCTGGGAGGAGGATGCATCGTGTCGGCAGTTTGCTCATTGATTTTGTTGAGCGTCGCATTGTTGACTTTGGACAGGTTCATGGCATAGACGTCAAGGCCAAACTGTCCAGCAGCCGCCAAGCTGAGACTTCTTTTGCCAGTTCCTGGTGCGCCATAGAGCAAGTAACCACGGAGTTAGAGCAGATCATGCTCGACGTACAAGCTCCTGTTTGACCCATAATATTTTCGGTTCGCGCCTGCTCCAATGTGCGGCCGAGTCAGGAACTTGATGCCTTATAGAGCGACATGGTTCGACTAGCCTCTTCTGCGACAATGTCCCACGAACACTGAGCTGTATGCCAGAGGTATTGTTGGCAAAACAGCTGCACAATAAGGACGAGACCATAAGGACTGACATTTCTCCGAGGCTGGCTGACCGCCGTAAGGGCCAGTCCCTATGGGTAAAGCTGCAGGAACCGTCGCTCTGCAGTGGTGAGATCAAGAATCAGCTTGAAGCCGCGTCACCAGATGCACTAGATCACCTCTGCGATCGAAAATAGCAGAGGTTACTTCGTCTCTCGACAGGGAAAAGCTCACGAGCTGTTTCCCTGATGCGATGGGCGGCATTTGCCCTGCACCCAGTCACAGTCGCTGAAATCACCGATGCGCTTCTTATTAACGATGACTGCGATGAGCTCACCATTGATGAGATTTCGGACTCCATAGATCAGACTACGTTGATGGCGAGTCACTGGCCCTCTGCGATCTGTAGTCGAGATTCGAAAAGCGGCATCGAAGTCTAGCGTTGGCTTATGGCTGTGCATCTCGCACAATTCTCCATGATCAAGTTTTTTTGTGCTCAACGGGGCCGAAGCGGACACAGACATTGACATCATCGCAACCCATGGACTTGATACGACATCGTGCGACACATGTTTGTCGAAGGACTTGCAAGACCTAAAGAACAATCGCACATGGTCAACTGGTTGCACCTTGGTATGCTTCCGGCGAGCGTGGATCGCGTGGATTTTACGTGACTGGCCAGCCGTTTTGCTCATATTATCCGATTCAGTTCCCAAGACAATCAAGGTCAACAGGTAGCCTGGGACTCTCGTTGGTATGTGCGTGCTCGGGCAACGTGAGATAACCTGATTGTGAGGCTGTTATCACAGTATCAACTGGCATGCCATACAGTCAGCGGTGGCGGTCTTTTTTGGCCAATAGCGTAGGCAACTTACAGTGCTCCCCTTTTTCCAGCGTCTTGTTTACAGCACTGGGCTCCACTGGCAGACAGCGACGCCTCTCGGCGAAAAATCGTATAGAGTCGCGTCTCCGAGCACGTGCCTCAACGTGCAGGCTTGTAACGCCAGGGGGTGAGCGCCTCGTGAATGTCATCATCGTCGACGCCAAAATTTCCGACGTAACCAACAGTAGTTTCTCCAAGTGCTACCACTATATTGCCGCCAACACCTAGCAAATACCTGCGGAGAGACTTGATGCCGTCAAGATCAAGACCTATACCCGTCCCAGCGCGACTATTTTTGCTCAAGCCATTTCGCAACAACTTTGCGCTTACGGCCAGTACGCTAAGTCAGTCACTCGCGACCAGCGCTTCCGATTCCTATTGATTTGTGTTATTGGTCATGATTTTGGCGGAAAAGAGAGAGAGAATGACGTATACGAAAAAAAAAGCAACACCAGTGAAACCCATTACGGAAAAGCGCAGAATTCATGGAAAGAGATGGTGAAAAATAGGTCCAAAAAGTGGGGGAAAATTGGAAGTATATCATGCCTGCATTGAAGTTACCATGAGCAAAACTTGATCGAAAATATTATCGGTTTGTTTGGTGGTGTCTGCGGCGTCGGGTCGTGGGTTATTGTCGAAGTTGGTGATCTTGTCAAATGGAGCGCTAGAGCTAGAGGCAGCAAAAATAATGGCCAGAAAATCTGTATTTCATCAATAAGCGTTCATTTGCAGCACTATATGTATTCATTTGTATAATAACCATTCATTGAGGGGTCCGCCATCAGAGTACTGTGTGGCGGAGACTGCATCTTGGCCATCAAGCCTTTCGCCGCCGTGGCGGGTGGTGCCGACGCTGGATGAGTGTGCATCTGCGCTGTACTCATACGCCTTACAAACACATCCGCCTCGTTGCGAATCCAGTTGTCAATGTTGGTGTCGTTGCAGGCGGCGTGGGTCATGACAAAGTTCTTAAGCTGCGCCACCTCCTCGATAAGCTCCTTTGACTCGCTGTGCAAGGCCCTGTAGCGGCTCTCGAGCTCCGTCTTCTTGCTCTCGAGGCCGTCCTGCCACT
The DNA here is from genome assembly GCA_030411535.1 of Beauveria australis. Classification (NCBI taxonomy): domain Eukaryota; kingdom Fungi; phylum Ascomycota; class Sordariomycetes; order Hypocreales; family Cordycipitaceae; genus Beauveria; species Beauveria australis. The sequence continues at coordinate 7,352 of JAPERH010000793.1, forward strand.
GCTTCTTGCGCTGGCGGCACTTGGAGGCGGCGGCGCGGTTGCGCTCGAGGTTGCGCTTGCGTCGCTTGTCTGCGGTGCCGCTGGCAACGCCTCGTTTTTTAGACTTGGTTGGCGTTGTTTTTAACTTAGTCGATGCCACGGGCGTTCTCGATTTGCTTCGCGTGTTAGGCCTTTTCGGTGTTTCGACTAGTTCTTCCTCCAAATAGCCGTCGTCGTTCGTCTCGGGTGTAGATAGATGCCGCTTAGAAGGTGCGGATCTTGTGTGGGAGGAAGCAGTATCCGTTTCAACAAATGGCTGCTGTTGCACAAAGGCGCCTGGACTGATGGATAGATTGGTTCCTTCGAGCATGACGGATAGGCTGGGATCTAGCTCTGTATTGTTCATTTCCTCGCGCGACTATGTGTGTTTGTGTGTCGTAGTGCTAACGGCTGGAATACGTGCCGCCCATGCGGTAATTAGGAAGGAGTTGAGTGATGTCTTGGAGATGGTTTGACAATTTTTTCGCGTTCTCGGTTATGCTACCAATGGAGATAAAGTCTCTGGGTAGTGTGGTGGCAGAAGAAACCTAGCTATACTCTCGGGCGTAGGATCCATGTGCGATTTTACGATTTGGCATAACCCAAAGAGGCGGCTAGATAAATTCTATGCATATACCGGGTACTGTACAGTTCCCCTTCCTAAGTGCGGTTAAGGCAAATCTACATGATCAACCCAGCCACCGGCGCAATGCCACCACGGACGACGTTTTTAATGACGTCAACGATGTGGAGCTCTGTTCCATTATGATAAAAGGCCAGGATATCCATAGATTGAATGTCCGGCAAACTGTGGGTCGCTCCTTGCTCAAGAAGCAGAGCTTCAGCCTTGCGCGGAAACTACTTGCTTCCGCGCCACCCAGAAGGCAACACAACACATTGGTTTGCGTAGATGGATCAGTCACCACGGCCCCTTTCCGCATGGAATCAGACCATAATGCGACTGAATCCCCTCCCAGCAGCACCGAAGGGACACTGTCAAGATCAGGCGAGCGGATACCGTCGATACAGCCCTGCACGCGGCACCATCCTTAATTGTAGAGCTGCTACTTTGGCCCTAGGCCCGCTGTAGCTTGGCAACCCCCAAACGTTGCCTAAGCATTCCAATCTCCGCGCGCAAGTCACTCTGAGATACCTATCGGTGGCGGTTATACTCGCAAACCTCGCCAGGTTGCTCGCATCTGTTACAGGGCTGTTCGCCGTTGCACTAAATGGGAGATCAGTTGTTAGTGTCACACAAGTATGAGATGACTCAAGTTGCGCCGTCAAGATGATGTTCGCAGAAAAGGGACAGCTGCTGACGGGCGAAGCCTGTTGCGCTGCGCTCCAGCAAAGCGAGATGTGAAGGCGCACCTTTGCTCGTCTCTGGCGACAACGCTGGCACGCTGTTTGAACTTGATGACGCCTAGACAAAATCTGCCAGCCAGAATGGTTTAACACAACTTTGTCGAACTGAATTCTACGTGATATCAATATAATCTGGAGTAAAGAAAGCCACTTTTACTACTGCAGAACGTTTGGCCACGGCACGTTGCGCTGCCGTGATTGTGAACGACGTAATGCCCCTATCACTATGACAAGTTCGCACATACACCAAACTGGCCACATACACCACAACACCGGCTTCCGACCCTTTTTTGGTTACTTGCACCGTAGATCTGCCTCGACTCTGCTGAGCGGACATCTTGAGAACCTGGCTTGTTTCTGCCCCGTGTTTTCATGCTCAGCCTGTGTCGGCTCATCTTCAGTTCCGAATCCACAGAGCATTGTAACTAATACCTAAGCCCGATATATCTGACCCCGATAATTCGTGTAACTTACTTCAGCCAGACACTGTAAAGTGCCCTATTCTGGGGGATGTTTGTTTCAAGGCTTACTTAAATGGAGGCCGCCGGGCGATTTTTTACGGTAATTATCACAGCGTACCTCTGACGCTATCTGGTCGCTAGCCGCATCTGTTTGTGCTTTAGTGATCGAAGCCCCCGCGCCAAAGCTTACACGGCTGCGCTCCAACCGCATGTCGGAAATAAATGCACGCTCTGCAAGGTATCTTCCCTCATAGTACGCAGCCCAATAGCCGCGTAGCGATCAGCTTTTGCGCCCTGCCCGACTAGATATCTATTGTTACACCTATAGAGCCATGGTTTCGATACATTGGTTCGCCACAGAGCCACTGAAACAGGTATCTCAGTGATCACGACGAAATAGATCGATTAAACTATATAGACTGTGCAGCGACCCGAGAAAAGTGCACTCCTTTCTGATAGCATGTCCGCGTTTGGTGGGCTATGTATAATGTAGTCGGTGGTGGGCCACGTACAAGTCTCAGTAGGTAGAACCCCTTTGGGTTAGTGCTACTCACTGGCGGATAACGAGTAGCAGCACTAACGTGCCCTGTTACCCCTGCCACGCAACCACCTTCTAGGCATGGTTGTGTGGCACGCGTATCTCCTACTAGACCTTTTATCACAAAATCGGGTCGGTTTGTACAATATCAGCATCTTTGTTTTCGTTGATACACATGCAAAACGAAATTATCTGCAGTTTTCATTCACTCTACACTATGTTTTGGCGCTACACAGTTACAGAACAACCCAAGCCTGTCAAAGTTGAAACATCCATTTCTGGTAGTATACATTCGGAAATTGTTGTTGCTCAGCGAGGTAGCGAACAGAAAAGAGTGTTGTGATAAGTGACTTAAGAGTTACATATTACCATGCACGATGCTTTCTTGTCTTTTTTTATTTCGATCTACCACAGCGCGAACGGCTTTCTTGCTTTGCGTATATGAGTCCGCAGACGTTGCAGAGCGTCCCTGGACCTTGAGGGCCAGGTGCTGGTTCCATCACATTGATGACAGAAAATTTCAGTACTTAGATGCTTCTCGAGGTCAGCTTAGTATGACAGGCGTCGCAAATTTGAGGGCCAGGTGCGTTGATACTCACTGAGAATTGCCGATGCTGGGTAGGCGAACTTGTGCCCTCGGCGGAGACTCCGGAGCGTCTCCTAGGGTGAATTTTAATGATGGCTTTCGACGGAGCCTGGCGACTTGTGTCCGTCATGGCTCGCGTGACCAGGCGACTTGGTCTTGCCACGGGGCTGGCGCCCATCATCGTTGCGCGATTCGCCGGGGTTGGAATCGTGGACGAGTGCAGAGCGGCCGTCGACGTTGTCTCGAAAGAGGTACAGTTCCTGAGCCGTACGTCTAATCTGGAAAGACAAGCGAAATGGGCACGGAGTCAGTCACATGACGACTGTGAATTGAACTCTGGCACTAGGGCGACGGGTGGTTTTACCGGCTGCAAAGTCTCGCCAACTTTGAGTCGGCTAACAGAAAGTCTGTACTGCTCGGGCGGCTGTGTGTCTTCTCCCTGCCGTGGCATGTGCGGACGACTCAAATGGTGACGACGGTGCCCATTTGAGGTTCGAAAGAATAGCTCGAGGTAGAAGCTAACCGCGACACAGATGTCGCAGACATGAACAATTGAAATGCTCCTTCGTATAATGTGCTATCTTGGTTGTAGGTATGAACCGGGCGGCGCTGCAGTAGCCTCATTTGATCCACGAAGCGGAAGTGAGCAGTTTAGGGTGTCTGACTAGCGGAGCGCGGGCGTTGCGACGTGCAGGCCTGAGGGCGTCGAGGACCGGATCTCGGGTGGATCTGGGCGCTGATGACGCTCGTGAATTGAGCCGTTTTTGGTATGTGATAAACGACCCAACGCTGCTGGTATATTGAGATGGAAAAGAACGCATCACAGTGTCCAAAATGATGCTGCAGGATGAGGCGGCGAGCAAGATTTTTGACGCAAGTCCTGGAAGGAGCAGAGGACTCCAGCTGGCGGGCCAAGGACCCTTGTCGTTATGTGGGACTTTTTAGCGGGGAAAGTTCACTAATATCGGACGGCCTGAGCCAATTGAGTACCACTAGGCCAAACAGGAGAGCGTTCCTCCCGCTGACGTAAGATGACGTCATAGGTAACTAGTCTTTTGCTATCAGCCAGCATCGTTCAGGGGTTGCGAGCATCGTGTAGGAGGTGTTACAGTACGTAGCATCCATCATATCTCTACTTCCTTCCACCAGGCGCGTATCACTCCCCACCCGAGCATTTCATGGCAAGTTCTCTCATCTTCAACTCGTCAAGATGCGCTGCTGAATGCACGACACCTGGCGTACCATGTATCATATATGGACAACTTTCCTTACTGAGCTCACAGCAGTGATGTCTGTGCCCTGAGGGAAAGATGGGGAAAGATGTGCTGTAAGAGGTCACAGATTAACCAGTTAGGACTGTGCATGTAACTGGCTCGGCACGCAGCAGTGGAGAGTTGTCCTTGGGCGGCACGCAGAGCTGTCCGAGATCGCGACGGTGGAGCCATGCTCCCAGCCGGATCGATGTGAAGTTCAAAGTGCGGGCGGCAGCCGTTCACAACGGGCGTTGCGCTATGGCTATTGCGGTTGGCGCTCTGTGAACGACTGTGGAGAGCTGCTAGGAGGGACCTAGCTTCCAGCATAGATTGACAGGCATTGTAGATAGAGCGCTGCTCAATAGCCTTGTGCAATGAAGCCCCTACCGTTGTTAGTCCCCATCCGCAGCGCACCACCCGCTAGTTCACCTATACACCTACATTTTCCGCCAATAAGCGTGCTGATGTTTCTCTCAAGTAAAGTTTATCTCTGGTATGTAACAACTGAAACGACAAAGATTCCAACGGTTTTCTGGTGCTGAGATGAAGCAGGTGGTTGTCGGCTGGTGGGTGGTCAGTGGTTGCTGCTCTCTGCAAGCAAGTCACCAAAACGTTTAGCTCCACTACCTGTCAACAGGTTCTGTGCCCTGGCATCTGTATAGTCCTGAGGGTTGTGGCCGGCATATTGCATATCGATTTGGCATCATAATGATGGCGAGCCAAGACGCGTACGCAGTTTCACAACCTCTTTGTCAAGCCACAATTTATGTTGAAGGCTAGAAAAAAACATTATTGTTATTATGATACTACTCCGGACTACTTAGAGTTGATAGTTTTTTCTTAAAGCGCCCGCCGATGTATCTTCCCTGCCTGGCCTAACATGCCTCATAGCTGTCCACACACCGCCTGCACCCTGAATGTTTTTATTAAACTCGATGCCATCGATCTATACTTTTTTCGGGTGTCATATAGCGGCCAAATCATCCAAAGGATTCCCTCGTAAGAGGACTAGGTTAGATCTTGTCCCGTTCTTAATAACCCCACGGTCCGCCAATCAGAACACCTTAGCTATTGTGCTAGTAGCGGCTTAAAGAGCTTCAGCGTTAGACATGCCTGCTTGCACTAGCAGTTGCAACTCCTTATAAATACCATCGCCGCAGTTAATTAATAGCCCTTCGATATTATTAGCTAACGTTCTAGCATAAATCGCAACTTTTGCCGCATTTAGAATCTTAATAGAGGTTATTGCATAATTATAGATGGATAATGAATACGTATATTGGCTTAATAAGCGACGGATTAGTAATAAACTCAGTATTACTACGACTCCTTTGACGCATAATTCATCAGCAAGGTTAGAATCTAGTTCACCGTTAATTAGTAAGGGCGTTATAATATCGCAGCCCGTGGACAGGGCGCGACGGTAGGATTTCTTCTAAATTGCGTGCGCAATAACGAGCTAGCCTTATTAGTAAGCGGCATTTACTAGAGCATAAAGACTATAATTATTAAGGCCCGGTACGTTTATAATAACTCTAACGAAGTCACCTTGATATAGCCCCGCCGCACGCTTAGATATAAATTCCTCTGCCGCCGTGGGACATATTACCGCCTCGATACCCCTATAAGGGAACATGTTTAGCTCCTTCTACTTTAAGGCTTCGGGAGCTCCTGCCGCCGAACCAGAAGCAAAATAAGACGGCTAGCCGGGAGTCGCGTCGGCGGCACGTCGCATCGCTAAAACGTCTGCTATCTCGCTGCTGGCGTCTATAACAGACGTAACACCTGCGGCCGCAAATCTCGGGAATACCCACGGTGCGGCGCCAGCGTCAATTTTAGCATCGATCAGGCCGGGGATAAGCGTGCAGCCTCCACCGTCGACTATGCTAACTGCACACTCCTGTATACTCTGAAAGTCGAATGAAGGCCTAATTTCGACTAGTTGGCCATTAAAAATCCCGACATTCGTGATCGAGACCGTTAGCATGTTAAACTCGTCCTATTAGTAGGGGTTGTGGTTTATAAACGTGTCGTCGAAATCGGGAGTAGTAATACCAGCGCAAAGTGGGCTAGTAAAGTGGTTAAAACGTTACTAAGGAGTGCTCGTGTATAAGTCCCGCAGACACAGCGTCAGTCAATCGTTCAGCATGGCACGATTTTAGGTTACGTCATTATTATGCAATGAACGATGGATACCAGGTCACGGAATTAAGCGGGGTTTCGTTAGCTCGAAGTAGCAACCCATCTTAACTCAGTCATCATTTGCGACCGTTCCCGGGCCGGCCTTGTCATCGCCTTACTGCCTGGTATTGGTGGCATCTCAAAGTGGTGAGCGTTCGAGCGTCCTCGCATTCGAGTGAAAAGTCGGCAACTGTTTCGCGCATGTCCAGTTGTACAGGTCTGAGGTTCTGTTTTATCTTATTAAAGCTGCCCAGCCAGTCTTGATGAACCTGTTAACAGTTGTACAAGCACTTTGCCTTTTCCTGCTGCGAAGATAGTCGTAAACCCTTTTTCGTCTCTTTGCTGTGAAAGTAAGATTGAGAGGGTTTAGTCGCAGGCGGCGACCAATCTTCTTTTGGGGCAGAAAGTCCTCTCCCCGGCAGATCAGCATAGCTCCACAGAGGGGAGAGTTAACTGGAGCATTGCATCACATAGTCGTCACGGAGGTCGCCGCGATCTTATTAACAAAGCGGTGGGACGTAAACTATAAACGCAATAAAACAGCTCTCCTCCTCTGCTTGCCTTTCAGATCGCCCTTACAAGCAGTTGTTTGAACCAGCACGTAGATTTTGCTCAGTCGTCATTGGGCATTTAATCTGCCAGTACTATCTCGAGCAATGTCGGCGCACGTGCCTGGGTGCTGTGTTTGCGGGGAGCTCCGATACAGCTTCTCCTTACAATCGTTTGATGACGCCCGTACTTCACTTTGTCACTCCTCAAGTTGTCGCCAGGCGTTTGGCACCAGTTTCACTCACTCTAGGGGTGGATGTCTACCGCAGGCCCTGTCCACCAATATGATATTATGCTAGCTCGAAGACAAGAGCCTGGCTGGCAACGACTGCCAATATCATCTCGTAATCCGCTGCAACAGCAAATACACACGCATCATAATGTATATTATTAAAGCATTTTTCAGGACAAAGTTGGTATAGCTTATATTCTCTGTAAAACTATGAGATATCACTATGAGGCTCCGCTAGGTGAGACAGTGAGGTAGCGTCCAGTGAGATACCGCCCACCGAGGCACTAGCCTGAATCAAGCACAGCTCTTGCAGGCGAGTTTACAGTAGTCGAGGTAGGAAGTGGAAAAGGCAGTGGTAGAGGTAGGAAGTGGAGGTAGTAGTAGGCACCAGAAGGGAAAGGATAGAAGGCCCTGTATCTACTACCAGTACCGCTACAACTTGCTACCTCTACCCCTACCACTAACAGTACCTTACGTCTACCCACGTCTACCCTAACCACTTCTGCCCCACAGCATTCTATTAGTAGGTACAAAGTAGTATTCCCCTTAGCTGTCTTAGGTGTCCCTGTCTCCGTTGCTCCATATCCTGTCTCTCCTTGCTCAGCTGCTCTTTCTCTTGTATATCCTCTCCACCAGCAGCATGCTCTCGCAGCTCGCCTATGCCAATATTGCTTAATTCTTCCTTGAAACCCTCCATGTAGTCTGCTACCGCTCTCAGTTCCGGGGGATACGAAGTGTGCAATTGAGTCGCGAGATCGCGCAAAGCTTGATTTGACACATTTAAATTCCCACTGTTTGGTATCAGTGGGCAGGCCAAAGGTAATGTAGAGGCATACTGACATGATTCCTTCAGCTTCATCTGATAGCGTGGCAAGAAGTAGCGGATAGTTTCCAGCAAGCGCGCTCCACCGTTTGCTCATTCTGATTCGGTACAGTGTCCGAGATCGAGACGTCTTGTCTAGTGGCAGATTTCGCGCGGTTGCATAACTGTCAATTACTATGCTGCTGCATTTTCTCTTCGCGAAATATTCTCCTCGCTGACGGAGAAGCCGTATTCTTTCTTGCAGAGTTGATAAGAGTCTTGCCAGTAGAGCGGAGCCTATACGGGACTCAGCCCGATCTGTTCTAGCGATGACTTGGTCTAAATGTTGCATGGCGTTTGCAATTCGATGGTCGTTCTGCGAAATGTCTGAGGGCAATGTTGTGTCTATCAACAACTTTATCTAGAAGCCGTATATTGTATATATATTTTTTTTGTAAATGTTTCTTTTGCATCTTTTTTCAAGAATCTACTCGCCAATGGGCTGATTGTGCATGCCGCACCCCGGACAATATCAGCGGTTTGGCTTGTGCCCTTCTTAGCTTGAAACCCTGACATATTTGAAGTGAGTAAAGGTAAGTTGATGAAGACGTTAAAATGTCTTGCCACAGCATGCGGCAATGTACGTATATAAGCCGCAGCAAAACGAGTAGTTCATCGCACCTTCCTGCTGCTGTCTGCTGTCTGCTGTCTGCTGTCTGCTTTCGTGTAAGGAGTCCGTTCGAAGTGCGGGGGCCAGGGTGCGGGAACCTGAATCAAGACCTGGGTCCAGTTTTTAGGGCACGAAACCATCGAGCAGCACAGTGTTGGGGCTTAGGACGAAGAAAAACACTGCTGTTTATAGTTTGAAGTCTGAGGGCAGATATTAGTCGGACTTTTGAGGTTGTGGTTCCTAATAGATAAAGCATGAGCGCACCAAAGGACGGAGAAGCTCGAAAGCATACACTGGAGGCGGTTCCGGTAGACACCAAAAAAGATTGCGCCACGGTGGTTGGAGGTATATGATACCGTGGACGTCTTCAGCATAAATTACATTATTATTAATGCCTCGCTAATCCTGCGTAATTGTTAGGCTTGCTATTATTACTTCGCTGAACAAATGATCTTTGGCCCTTTACGATGTCTTAAGATATATTGTAGGAAGATGCTTGTTTTTGATGTTTAGAAAAAGAAAAGGAGGTTTCAAGACTTGTAGAGGTGACGCTGTTTCTGCCTTTGCCCGAGTCAGGATAGAAGCGACAAGAGGGAATTAGGTAGAACTTAGTTAGCGGAGACAACGAGACCATAAATTTAAGGTAGGGGAAGCGTCTTCAGACTAAAACTTCCACGATTCAGCTACAGTTTATAGCAAATTAATTGCTGAACGAATTGTTCGCAAATATTATCAATTAGATTGTTATCACTCTTGAAAACAAAGCCTTAGAGCATTGAATAGAAATCTTGCTAAAACACTTGATTTATCATACGTAACTTGATATTCCATCAATTCAGGCCGCCGTAATCAAACAAAACAGATCAAAACGACAAATTCGCGTCATGGTTTGGCCGCATCAGGCTTCCCCTCTACGGGCAGTAGACCTTAACAAGCGCATGAACCAAGTCATAATGAAAGGCCGGGACGTCCTTCATCAATTCTGCCCAGCTATCAAGATTCCTGACATCATCCACTATGCATGCAGCAAATTGGGCAATAAGGGTTGTCAAAAGCTAACTCGCCAATAGGACGCGTACACGTCCCTTCGCTGTCTTTTTTTTTTCTTCTTCTTTTTTTTCCTTTTTTTTGTTATGGCGCTGTTATTTGGTGGCGTCATTAGCATCGCCAAACGCGAATCTTGGGACCTACCCGATAGAATGGTCAAATTTTCTTTCTGAAAATATTTACCAATATTAACAATATATTGCCAATACAAAGAACCGCGTATTTATTGTGACAATATAGCAGCTTGCGTATTATATTGTCACAATATGCAAAAGTGCATATCATATCGTATGTATTGCCGTATATTGTTGTATTGTCATATTATTTACCACACTGGGGCCGAGCTTGGCATCGACCCTTCTCACGCCACTACATGATGGCCCTTGTGGTCTCTGATGTCGACATGGTGCCCGCTAAAAGCTGGCCGCTAAAGCTCGCTCCGGACTATACCGACAGGAGATATTAATTAAAAACTCTAGTTCGCAACATGCGCAGGATCAGCTTAGAGTATGTAAGACAGGCCGAAGCGATGAGCTGGAACACGGTCCCCATCGGCGCCGGAACGGCTGAGAATCCCGTTCAAGATAGTTTGCGAGTCGCCGGCACTAATATGAAGCTGCCGATGTCAGACAGAGTTATGCATGCATTCACTGTGCAGTTCGACATCTATCTCTCCATATCACCAAGGCTTTCTGGTGGCTTCGGGCAGATCTGGTTGTTTTCTGTCCATTGCATTGGATTCTGTTGATATACATCTTTAGGCCGCAACCATGACTACAGGCAGCAAAGAGATACACTGCTCTGTGACGTCCTCGTCCACTTCTTCTACACTATCTCTATCCTCTGCACCTTCATCCATCACACAGGATTCCTCAAAATATGCCCTATACCCGTACGAAGAAGCTGCCAAGGAAAGAACGCTCGTTGACATCTTCACTGCTTCCACCAAGCTATTTCCAGAAGAACTTGCGCTCGATAACGGCTCCGATAGTTTGACCTATGCCCAGCTGACCGACGCTGTTGGTATTCTCGTCGACCGGTTGCATGAAGCTGGCATCGGCCCTGGTGATAGAGTTGGCATCCGCGTCACCTCTGGCACAGCAGAGCTATACGTTGGCATCTTAGCCATTCTCAAAGCTGGAGCTGCTTACGTTCCTGTGGATGTTGACGACCCCGATGAGCGCGCCAAGCTCGTCTTCTCCGAAGCAGCCGTCTGCGCTGTCATTACCGACCACAATACAATTACACTGCAAGACACGAAGCCAATTGGCAACACAACATCACGCAATTGTCCTTGTCCGGACAATGATGCTTGGATCATCTTTACATCTGGCTCGACTGGCAAGCTGAAAGGCGTCGCCGTCACGCATCGCAGCGCGGCTGCCTTTGTCGACGCCGAGTCGCACCTCTTCCTCCCCAATAAGCCTCTTGCCCCGGGTGATCGTGTCCTTGCCGGCCTATCTGTGGCTTTTGATGCCTCGTGTGAAGAGATGTGGCTAGCCTGGCGCCACGGCGCTTGTCTCGTGCCGGCGTCGCGCGCGCTAGTCAAGGCTGGCGCGGAGCTGGGCACGTTTCTCACCGCCCAAAGCATATCCGTCGTATCCACCGTGCCGACGCTGGCAGCGTTGTGGCCAACGGAAGCACTCCATGGGCTTCGTCTACTGATCCTCGGCGGCGAAGCGTGCTCCCCCGAGTTGGCCAACAGGCTCGCCGACGCCGTCGGCGTCGTTTGGAACACGTATGGCCCCACCGAGGCGACGGTAGTCTCGTGCGGCGCCCCACTCGCCGTCGGCGATCCAGTGGTGCGGATCGGCCTGCCGCTCGCTGGGTGGCGGCTGGCTGTTGTCGGAGCCGATGGCCATCCCGTCCGCTGGGGCGAAGAAGGCGAGCTTGTCATTGGCGGTGTCGGAATGGCCCGGTATTTGGACCCCGAAAAGGACAAGGTCAAATTTACACCCTCCCCAGTCTTTGGCGGCGAGCGCGCGTACTGCAGCGGCGACTTGGTGCGCGCCGAAAAGGAAGGCCTCTTGTTTGTTGGCCGGAATGATGAGCAGATTAAGCTGGGTGGACGACGCATTGAACTTGGTGAAATTGATGCGGCGATGATGACACTACCTGGTGTAAAGGGTGCTGCTAGCGCCATTCGGCGCACCGACACGGGCAATCAGGTCCTTGTCGGATATGTGGTGAGGGACAGCAGTGCTGCCACGGCGTCGGATAGGAACTTCCTGAGGCGTGTCTTACCCCCAACTTTGATTCCTATGCTCATCACCGTCGACAATATCCCTGTTCGCACCTCTGGCAAGGTTGACCGCAAAGCCCTTCCGTGGCCACCGCCCGAGTCATCCTCGGCTGCAACCGCCGAGGGAAGTACCATGGGCTGGGTGTCCAGCCAGTGGCGTGCAGTCCTTGGTGCATCTGGCGCGTTACCAGAGTCCAACTTCTTTGAGCTCGGTGGCACCAGCCTGGCCGCCGCGCAGCTGGTCTCGCAGCTGCGCCAGAAATGCCACACCTTGTCTGTGGCGGACGTCTATGAGCATCCAACCTTGTTCGCCATGACAGAGCGCATTGACGAGCTGCTGGGCACCACGACTGTGACGCGCGAAGTCAAGCTCAGCCCGCGCTGGGTCATCTTTATCTAGAGCATCGTCCTCATTGCCGTTTTTCTCATCGAGGGCCTCCGTCTCATGATGCCGCTGTTCATCTCCCAGAAGATTTATCAAGCACTCTTTAAAGGAGACTATTGGGCGACGAGACATGGGCTTCCTTGGTCTGCTGTGATCGTCCTCTGGTTCGTCTTCATGACGCTGCCGGGCCGTCTCCTGACGACTGTCCTGATTGTGCGCTCCATCACCATTGGCATTCGTCCGGGCGAGTATCGCCGAGCCGGCCTGACGCATCTCCGCCTCTGGACCGCGGACAGAGTTGTTGCACTTGGCCGGCTGACGGCCATGGCCGGTACCAACTGGGCCCGGTGGCACGCTTGGCTCATGGGCTGCCATGTCGGTCGCGATGTGCAGCTGCATACCCTCGCGCCCACGACTGGACTGGCTAGCTTTGGCGACGGCGCTGCCCTGGAGCCCGAGGTGGACATTGCGGGCTATTGGCTCGACGGTGACGTGTTGCATGTGGGCAGCATTACTGTGGGTGAGGGTGCCAGAGTCGGAGCGCGCACCATGCTCATGCCCAACTCTGTAATTGAGCCGTATGCCACGGTTGAGCCAGGTCTTTCTATTTAGGGCGTCGTCAAGTCACCCCTTCCACCGTCGGCTTCCTCGTCGGACCAGGGCTCCAACCACGACAGCTCATTCAAGTCGACGCCGGGAAGCGTTCGCATGGCCATTCTTTACACTCTTGCCCTCATGCTCCTCGACCTGATGGCCGTCTTGTTGTTTGCTCCCATTTGGGGCTTGATGCTCATTATTGTCAAAGACTATACAGATTTTAGATAGCTTAGCATTGGAATTATTGCAATGACGGCTCCGGGAACAGTTATTGGGATCTTTCTCTACACCGCCGCTGTTATCCTCATTGTGCGCCTTGCTAACTGCAGCATTCGTCCTGGCTCGCACTCGTGGAATAGCTGGACTGCGTTTTGCGCCTGGCTTATTCATTTCCTCATGATGGACATTCGCACGATTATGTATCCCATGTTTGCCAGCTTATTCACGCCCGTCTGGCTGCGCCTGCTGGGTGCCAAAATTGGCCGCAACGTGGAGTCGTCTACCGTGGTCCCCATGCCGTCTCTTCTCACCGTGCATGACAATGCATTCCTTGCCGACGACGTCCTCATTGCACCATACGAGCTCAGCGGTGGACGCATGCATCTCGGCCCTGTGACGGTTGGAAATAAGACGTTTCTTGGCAATTCTGCGATTGTAGACCCAGATATTAGCGTCCCTGCCAATTCGCTTATTGGTGTGCTAGGCTCTGCGCCGGGTGGCCTGGGCGAGAAGTAGATGCAGGAGGGCTCCTCCTGGCTTGGTCGCCCTCCTATCCCACTTCCTCGCAAAATTGATTCCAACGTTGGCAATGCGCTCACATTTGCACCACCGAAGAAGCTGGTCCTTGCTCGTGCTCTGATTGAGTCTTGCCGCGCCATCCCTCTTATTCTCAATGGCTTCATCCCCTCCATGGCAAGTCTCGGCACGCTCTGGTTCCTGCGAAGGTTTGGCATTGGCTGGGCCATCCTCGCCTGTGGAGGGTTTCTCGTCGGCACTGCATTTGTTGCCGCCATCATCACCATTGCCGCCAAGTGGCTCGTTACTCCCAACGTCAAGGCCGGCAGCACACATCCGCTCTGGAGCTCATTTGTCTGGCGCAACGAGCTTGCCGACTCCTTCCTGCAGTCCATGGCTGTTCCCCTCATGGTGCGCTACTTTTACGGCACCCCCGTGCTGGCCATGTTCTTCCGCGCTCTCGGCGCCAAGATTGGCCACGGTACGTGGATCGAGAGCCATTTACTACCCGAAGCGGATCTCTGCATCGTTGGAAACGGCGCTACAATCAACAGAGGTAGCTTGCTGCAGACACACCTGTTTCACGATCGGCTGATGCGTCTGGACGAGGTCCAGCTCTGCGATGGTGCTACACTGGGTCCCTTTACAGCGTCACTTCCTGGTACTGTGATTGGCCCGGGCTCGACAGTTTACCCGGTCTCGCTCGTGATGAGAGGCGAGCATCTACCGGGAAGTACACAATGGCGAGGCAACCCTGTGCGACCGTGGAGCGAGGGCACTGACGAGAAATGGGTGAATAAGGGCTCGCGAAGTACTAGCTGGGACTCGCCTACGCCAGTATAGATGCGGTTTTATAGCTGTTTGGGTTTTGACTTTTGATTTAACGTTACTCTTGTCTTTTTTTGGTATAGATGTTAAAGCTGGAAGAAAAGGCGGATGGACTGAAGTTGTTTTCTTGTTTACAAGGTCGATGATTGAATGAATGCTTTGTCTAATTATATAACATGAAGTTATCCAGTCTCTCTGCGAGGTCAGACAGCGTAGCTTGCCCTTGGCGGCATGAAATACAGTTTCAAGATTTATTATACTCTGCAGAGCTGACCATTCTCCAGCTGGTGCCAGTGCTCGTTTCCGACGCAAGGAGCGCACCAAAAGGCGTCGTGAGGGTCGACCTCGCTCTTGATTTGCGCAAGACGAGGATAGTTGGTACCCCAAAAGCTATCTTGGAAATTGGGCTTAAATATAGAAGCCCAGAGCAGCTCTCTGTCAGAATACTTTTGCGTTTAATCCTTCCACAAAAAAAAAAACAACGTTCTGCTTACCTCGTTGAGGTAGGCACCCGAAGAGGGCGAGATTTTGCGGACGGGTGCCCACGCCTCCTCAAGCTCCTTGAGATTCCGATCCGTGGCTGCCTTGTCAAAGGGTACGCCCTGAGTGGCGGTGACTATTTTCAATTTGTTTTTGTTAAAAAAAAAAAACATTGTTTCCCCAAAACGAAAAAAAAAACACGTCGAAGCGCTAATGCACAAATGACTAGGTGGGCAACATTTACTTGTGTGAACGTAGGCGCTACGCCAGTGCGAGTTGACGGCGTTGCTGCCGCCCGCCAGCTTGGCCTCTTGCACGCCCCTGCCGTCGACGAGAAAGAATGTCGAGAGCCCGCCCGGCCCGGTGCCCGCCAGTTTCGTCGCTCGTCAGCGCGTCGCGGTCTAGCAGCCGCGATGCGAGGTACTTGTTGTCGCCGACGGATTCCGTGTCGGCGTTGGCGGCGAAGAAGGCGAGAAAGGACGCGTACTCGGTGGTGCTGTAGAAGAAGCCGGCCTTGTTAGCGCCGGCCCAGCGCCGGTGAATGGTGTCGTTGATGGGCTTGAGGAGCGCGGCCACGGTGTCGGCGCCGCGGGTGTCGTCGAGAAGGGCAAGGCGGCCTTGGAAGCCGGCGAGATAGTCGGGGAGGCCGGGGATGCCAGGCGCGGGGTTGGAAAAGTTACGGCTGATTAGGTCGTAGCCGGAGAGGCCGGCGTGCATCAGCGCGGGGCTCTGGGCGCCCATGTAGCCGAGGAGGTCGCTGAGGATGGGCGAGTCGGGAACGGTAAAGGCGACGAATTGGGCGATGGTCATTTTAGGACTGGGGACGGTCTTGACGGTGAAGCTCGTGACGACGCCAAAGGTAGATCCGCCTCCCTATCGGCATATATCTAGCCCCCGTTACTCACACTTCTCCTCACAAGTCTTGGTGAAGTTGTTGTGTTGTTTGTGTCGGGCGACTTACACCGCAAAGAGCCCAGAACAGGTCCGGGTTCTGGTACTGATTCACCTTTTGAATCTTGC